>MU281516.1:0-22621 GCA_022385595.1 Xylaria palmicola
ACTAAACTTATATTATAAAAAAGGATTTTTTTACTAGATTTTTAAAAGTATTTATAGCTTTTTTTATAAAATAAAATATTTAATTAAAATTTAAAGCAGCTAAACTTATTTCCTTAAATAATAATAAGGTTATTTTAGCTTTAAATATTATAAAAGGTAAAAAAACACTTTTTATTAACTTAGAATTACTTTTTTTAATATAAACTTTAAAAACGCTTATAACTATATTTAAAACTAAATAATAATTAAATTTTATTAAAACTAAAATTTAAAATTATTTATTAAGCTTTTTAATAAAAATTTTAAATTTTATTAACTTAATTATAAAAACTATATAAAAGTTAATATATAAAAATACTTTTTTATATTAAAAGAATAAAAAGCTTTATAAAACTAATTATATATTAAATAAATATTATAAAACAAAAAATAAATAAATATAATATAAAAAACCTTTTATTATAAATAAAGCTTAAGTTTTATAAGAATTTAAAAATAATAAAGTAATTAAGTTAGCTAATAAAAACAAAATAAGTTATTTAGTAAAAAAAGCATAAATATATTTAAAGCAATATAGTATTTATAGTAAACCTAAATATAATATATAAACTTATTAAGCGGAAATAAAAACTTTTAATAAAAATAATTCTAATTAATTTAATTAATTTTTTTATATTATAGTTAATTTATTTAAATTCGTATATAAAAGGTGCAAAAAAGTGCATTACTAATTTAAGTGCATTACTAACTTGTAAGTAACATTAAATAATACTTAATATATTTTTAAACTTAATAATCTTTTTAATATAAAATACTTAAAATAACTATAATAAGCTTTTTTTTTGGTTTTAAATTACTTTAATATTTAAAAACTATTAAAAATTATAACTTTTTATAAAGTTATATTTAGTTTTTAGCTTAGTAATTACTTATTATACTGCAAATTTATATATTTTATAATAAATAAGTATTATATTATTTATATAAATAAATAGTAATATACTACTTTTTAAAAAATAAAACAGTTTATAAAAAATAGGTTTTAAATTAATTTTTTATAATATATTAAAAAGCTTTTTTTATTATAATAAAAGAAATTCTTAAAATTTATATAAAGCTTATAATAATTTAACTATTATATTTAGCTTTTAATATTTTAAAAGTATATATATATATATATATTTAATAAGTTTAGTATTAATAAATATATTAATAATATTATATTGTTTAAGTTTTAAATTAAACTTTATAATAATAATTATTAATATATAAAAAGATTATTGAACTAATATATTTATATAAATATTTTTTTTACTTTAATTAAATTATTAATTATTTTAAATTACTAATTAAGCTTTATACTTAATATAAAAGCTATACTTATTAAACTTATATATATAAACTTATTGTCAAATTTTGTGGTCGTCCCGATCACTTGAAACGTGGTTATATTCATTTATTTTCCCTTTTCGTATATGTAGTAAGGGATTTTCTACTTAGGTAAAGCTAATCTCTATATACACTAAAACGCTATATAGTATAACTGCATATACCTTTAATAATACTCTTTTAAGCTTCACAGTAATACTCGCTCACTACTACAAATCCAACACACCTTTTCAAAATAACTTCAAGTTACAGAATTTATTCTATACAAAGAAAGCAGTACAAGCTTATCATAGTCTTAAACTAAGCTTAAGTTTTTATAGTAAAAAGCAACTCTTATACATATATTAAGTTCTATATAAAGCTAGTAATTTTATATGTACAGCCGTTTATTAATTATTAAGCTTTTTTATCGCTAACGTCACGCATATACTACACATTATATAAGTTAGTGTAGTTAGCGTTATACGCGTCTAAATGCTTGCATAACTTTTCTTTCTCTCTTCTTCAGCTTTATTCGTTATTCGTAGTAAATGCTTACACTCCATCGCTCACGCGCGCGTATTTTACTACGCTTTTATACTCACAACTCACTAATTACTTACAGTCTCAATCAATCCTGTATATATTCCCAAGCTTTCTCACATATAGCTCAATTTAAAAAAAAAGCTTAGTACATATAGCTCCTTAGCTCTCCAACTAACTACTCGCAAAACAATATACAAAATGGATTACCGCCGCTTTACTGCCCTATACGCCGCCTACGCTTGCCGCGCCTAATAAGTTCTTTACTTTTAACGCGCTTTACATAGCTTACTAACATGCTTTATAAGGTAAATAAAAAGAAAGCTTATCTTTGGATAAGTTAACAAGCTCCTGCTTTAGTAGTATTTAACTTCCCGTTACCCGCAGTATCCGCCCCCCTGCGCACCCAACAACCAAGCCTTATACCTTTGCCCCCCTTGCGCCTATTAACCTTCTTTGTACCTTTGCCAACTTTTTGTTGAATAAGAAGAGCTTCAGTACTATATACTAGAAAATTAAAAAGAAAAAAGAGGAAGAAAAAAAAAAGGAAAAAAACAATAATAGTACTGCAGTTAAGGAGTAATAGGCAGCTAGCTTTGCATTGCACTCCTAATAAAAGTATAGTAGTAAAGCTAAGTTTGTTACTTTTTTAGCTTGCATTAAGCTATATACCCCTTCGCGCTACACGCCTTACGCTAGTACTACTAGCTTTATACCCCGCGTTGCAAGTATATCGCTCTCTTTGCCCGCTATCCGTATATATTTCTACAGCCTAAATAGGCGCCTAATTATAGAAACCCCGGTCCCCGTACTAATACACCTGCTTTTAGCTGCAAGCTGTAAAGCTTCTCCCTCTGCTACACCTCTTAGCTAAAGATGTACGCCTCACTAGCGCCACTAGTACCCAGCTATATCGGACTACGTCTGGTATACGCTATACGTTTAGTACTTAAGAAGCGCTATCAAAAGCTACTCTTTAAACATTTACCAGAAAATCGTTAGTAAAGGTAAGTAATACTAAATATATACCTTTAGGCATACATATAAAAATTTATAAGTTTATATAAACTAAACTTATAAGCTGTACTAATTATAATATATATATAGCCTTTACGCCCTTTGCTAACCTGTTTACGCCTTTTTTAAAGTAATTACCGCCGGCGCCCCTAAGTCCCGCCTGTGCGCGCTGCGCACTATATATTTAGAACTTTTATCAATATACAAAAAGGAAATTAAGGCTGCAAAGCTTAGATATTAAAAGGAAAGCTTAGCTAAAAAAGAAAAAAAAAAAGAAAACAATAATATTTTTAGTACTTAAGCTTTAGCTAAGCTAGTATAAAGCTTAGCTTTTTATAAAAATAATTTAGTTTTTAGTATATATAGCTTTATAAGCGCTATATAGCGTTTAAAAGTATTTTTATTTAATAATAATCTTTTTGTTTAAGCTTTTTCTACATTTTTTTTAAGTTTAATATATATAAATAATATATTTATTATATTATATAATATATATAAAGTATTTAATAAATAAATACTTAGTTATTTAATTTACCTTTAGGTAGTTAATTTTCAAGCTTTTTTATAGTAAATATAAAGCTTATATTTTAAGCTAACGTATTATATATTAAGTATACTTTTAGTTAAGCTAAAAATATGTCCTACTTTTGTATAAGTAGTACTTTAGTAAGACTATTGGTAATTATATTATTAGTAAGGGTATATTTAACTACTAATAAGCTATTTTCAACCTTTTGCTATAACTAGTAGTTATAAATATCTATGTACTGTAGTTTAGTACATAAAACTACTATTTCTTTAGTAACTAGCTTTATAGTCTGCTAATTATTATATTAAATTCGTATATACTATATATATAAATTAATGCCAAGCTTGTTAATTAAACGATTAATATATATAGCTTTTTTAGCAACTTATACAAAGGCTAGTAATTCAGTTTTAATAGTTAATATAATTACTGTATTTTGCTTATTAGCTTGTTAACCTATAATTTTACTAAAAAGCTTTATTATATATACTTAAAAGCTTTTCTAATTTATACTATTATTTACAAACAAAGCATTACTCGCTACTATAAAATCGTCCTTATCTCCGAATTATAAAGCATAATACTATATTAATAGTAAATAGGATAACACTTGATTTATAGCACAGTAGTACTTAAATAAAGGGTTATAGTTAAAACAAGCTAATTTTAAAGCTACAAATGCAATATTTAAGCATATAATAACCGTAGTATATAAAATCAAGCTGGTTTTCTTTTAATATTTTAGTATACTATGTATAAAAGCTGTATTTTTATATAATAGCAGCTTAATATTCCTTATTAGTATAGTAACATATGCTATACTAAGTATATTTTTAAGCTTAGTAATTTTCTTAATATATAATGCTTAAAATAGCTATATTAAGCCTTTTTTCTTATCTCAAATTACTTTAACACTTAAAAACTATTAGAGATTGTGTTTTTTAATAAGGTTATATTTAGCTTTCAGCTCTATAATCACTTGCTAAGCTACTAATTTGCGCTTCTTCTAATATACAAGCACTATATTGTCCATATATATAAATAATAATATATTACCCTTTAAGAAACAGTATAGTTCGTAAAGAATAGGCTTAAAGCTAATCTTTTACAATATAATCATTAGCTCTTTTTACTACAGTAATAGAGATTCTCACAGTTCGTATAAAGCTTAAAGTAGTTTAACCACTATATTTAACTTTCTATACCCTAAAGGCATATATATATACATATTTTTAGTAAGTTTAGCATTAATAAAAGCATTTACAGCATTGTATTGCTTAAGTTCCAAGTCGAACTTTGCTACAATTACTATTAGTATACAAAAAAATCGTCCTACTAAAGTACTAACATAAGTATCCTCTTTACTTTAATTAAGCTATTAATCTCCTTGTACAACTAAACAAGCTTTACATTTAATATAATAGCTATATTTATCAAACTTATACACATACACCCACATACAATCAAGCGTTAAGTGGTTTTTAAACAAGCTTTTCAAAACCTTTTCCCAAGTGCTCATCTTTACATAACTTTATAAGTGTATTTTCTCAGCTTAACAAAATTAATTACCAAATAAGTATAAAATCAAATCTCAATACCACTTCAGTAGTAAAAGTAGATCCTTTCAATATATTTTCTAATATTAAGCTAATAAAAATCTTAATTAATCTTTTTAAGTGCTGCTCTTCTACTTTTCAGGTGCACTTATAAAAGCTACTTTCTTTTCGCATTTTTATAGTAAAGCTCTTTTAAAAGCTAAACTCTTTTTATACCTTTGTAGTGTAGCACTTATAAAAGCTATACTTTTTTTATATCTTTATAGTATAGCTCTTATAAAGGCTGTACTTTTTTTACGCCTTTGTAGTATAGCTTTTATAAAAGCTGTACTTTTTTCACACCTTTGTAGTATAGCACTTATAAAAGCTGTACTTTTTTTAGTAGCAAAGCTTTCAATAGTATTAACTAGCTATAATCAGTTATTATAAATTTAAGTAAAGCTTTTCAGTAATTTAATTTAGCTTGCCCTTAATATAAATTCTTTATTAATAATTAACTTAGTAGTTAATTTAGCAGCATTAAAACATATAGCCCACAAATTGCCTAATATTTGTATATAATCTTTAAATTAATTTTAATACTTATATTTAATAAGCTTAAAGTTAAAATTCAAATCTAAGTTATATAGGTTAGCTATAGTTAAATTTATTAACGCTTTTTTAAGTGATTTAAAAGGTATAAAAAGTTTTAAAATAAACTTAATATTTATATATAAGTACGTAAGCTCATTGTTTAATAAGCTATTAAGCTTTTCTTTTATTTCCTCGTTTTCTTCTATCTCTTCAAAGTCAATCTTAGTAACTAGAGCAATAAGCTTATCATTATTAATTTTAATAGTAGTTCTTACTACATCTTTAGCATTTTAATAGCTAATGCTACTTAGGAGTTTTTTATACTTTTTTATTATTATATACAAAAAATCATTTTAAAACTCTTTAACATTACTACTAAAAAACTCATCCTCATTAAATATAACATTTTAAGTTATTATAACTTTGTTCTTCTTTAGCAACTAAATCTTATAAGTGTTTAAAGATTAGTAACTTATTAAAAAGCCAATTTATATATTAAAATCCAGCTTTTTTCGGCGGTTCTTTTTTTGTTTAACAGTAAACGTTATAACAAAAGCTAAACACCTATAGGCCTTTAAATGCGCTATATTTGGGCTGCAGTTATAGCTTATAACACTTTATAAGTTATCAAAATAAAATCAAAACTTCTTATACAAGGCTTTCCAACGGTTTACTCGTTGTAATGTTTAGTTATATAAGTAAATTGCTGCCCTAACAATCTCTGGCCACAAAAACGTAAGGAGCTAGCAGCCGTTCCGCATTACTTTTACTTTGTATTTAATTGTTTAACTAATTCGCTTAGCACCACTATTAAAAGCTTATATATATAAAGGGAAAATTTCGAACTTAATATTATAAATACTTATAAAATACTAAACAAGTTTACTTATCTCCTTGTAAGTGCTTATAAGCTCGTTATCACATTTAATCACTTTTATTTTAATATTATAGTAAAGCTAAATATACTTAACGCAGTCTTTTATAGTAGTTTGCACTATAGTAGCAAGCTTATTATCGGCGTAATAATCCTATATATATCCTGAATATCAATCAGTAACAAGCATTACTTACTAAAGTTCACCGCTCCCTCCGTTTAGATCGCTAAATTCGTAAAAGTTAATAGCTAACTGAGTACCAGCTTTGGTTACCTTGGGACAAGCTGCACATATAATATACTAATATACTTTTAATTCCCTGCAAGCTACGCATAATATAATACAGATCTAATTATTAAGGTGATTTAGGATCGTCCCGCCTTTTATATATGCTAAAAGACGTTTTAACAATTTAAGGCTTATATAGCCAAACTATTAATACTACTTATATAATATAACACGTGATCAAGATTTACTAGTGTATAAATTTAGTAAGTTTTAGCATATATAGAACAACTGTTTAGTATACCGGGCTGGGATACGCTCAATAAAGTATTAACTATACATTCATATAAATAAGTATAACAACTCTCCTTACCGGTAGTAAAGCAAATCAAAGTAAAGTTTATTATCCCAGTATATCCCTTATTAATTTAGCGTTTATAAGGAAACTAGGTTAGTAGCTATCTTAGAACAAAAAGCTACATTATATAACCAGTATATAACAAAGCCTCAAAGTCCTGTAATTTTAAAATCAACATCTCCGTAGCTGTAAATCTTTACTATATTGTCGCCCACAAACACTACATCTTTAAAATTAGAATTACGTAGGTTAATAAACCTATTAGCATTATTAAAAATATATATACTAAAGCCCAAGTTAACTATAGCACAGTTCTACAAAAGTAATACTTTGGAAAGCGTATATACTGTTATAAATAAGCTCAAAATACGGGCTATAAGAGGCTTTACTAATTAATCTTCTACTTTTGCCGTTCTTATAGCTTAAAAGCGAACTTTCTTTTTTTAAGGGTAGCTAGTAGCCTGTTTGCAAGCTTTTTCTACAGCCTTTTATACGCTCTTTTCCGTATTCATTCGGGTTTTAGCAACCTTAGTAAGTACAAAGTAAGGAGTCCAATCCTTTAAAGCAAGCTTAGGAAAGGCTAATTAGCATTTTACTACTTGGTATTAGCTGTAATAAACTATATAGTCTAATATATTAGGGTTTTTAAATTCAGCTTTAGTATAAGTATTAATATAAGGGCACTTTTGAGAAGTATTTCTTAAGCTCTTTTTTTAAGGACTTCCTTTAAGGCTTTGACGCCTTTCTTGCTATTTAGAGCCTTTCTTCCCGTTGTTCCATCTTTGTTCACTTTGGGTAAGACGTAGTGGCTTTTTATCGTACGTACTATTAAAATTATTTTAAGTATTACTTAGTTTTCCTTTGTTAAAAGTAGTAAATGTGCTACCTTGAACAAATCTGTTAGTTAGTTGTATAGTTACTTGTATTACAGCTTTTTATCAAAGTTCTAACGCAATCTTTAAGAATGTTAGTTTACTGCTCCGTATAGCTGTACTATACGTAGTTCAAAACACTATAGCCTAAATAGGAATAGTATTATATAAAGCTTGTTTAAAGTTAATAAAAAGCTTAAATGGTTTGCTTATATTAAAGCCCTTGGAATTAGCTTTAGTAACCTTGTTAAGCTACTAATTGGTCCATTTACTAAAGTCCTTAATAAGTCGTATAAATGCTTAGTTAATAAACTATTAATATTCTTACTTATATTTATATTTAAGTATTTAATGTACTACTTTTTTAAACTTGCAAAAGTTATTAAACCACTAATCGATCGTATTATAAGGGTTTATATAGCTTAATTAATAATCCTTATGTACTGTTTTTCATATCTATTCAGTAAGCTTAGTAACCTTTGCTTTATATGTAGTATATTGTTTTAAAGCTGTATTATAGCGTTATTTAAACTTAAAAAATTCTTAGCGAAGGTTTGCTAGAAGGCTTAATATTGTAGCTACCTTTAAATTAATTCCTTATAGTAATTGAAGGTCGGAGATTTCGGGCGCTCTTGGGCGCTAAAGCTATAATGCTTGCTTTTTACCGGGGACTAAATAGTTTTAAAGATCGCAGCTTTTCGCTCTAACAATAAAGTCTACTTCTTATAGTAGATAATTATTAGTAGTGTTAAACGTAGTACTATTTATATTCAATATTATATAAATTGTATTAGATTGCTTAGTTAAGCTTGTTTAGTAAAGTATAAGGAAAATTAATAATAAGACTTTTAATTGTTAGATTTTATAGTCGTTTTAATTACTTAAAACGTGGTTGTATTCATTTGTTTTCCTTTTCTGTATATGCAGTGAGGGATTTTCTACTTAGGTAAAGCTAATTTTTGTATGCGCTAAAGCGCTATGTAGTATAACTGCATATACCTTTAGTAATGCTCTTCTAAGCTTTGCAGTAATGCTCGCTCGCTGCTACAAATCCAACACTTATATATAATTTAAAATTAATTACTTTTTTGCTAAACTTTTTAAAACTTTTTTTTAAATATTTATTTTAATATAACTTTATAAATATATTTTTTTAGTTTAATAAAACTAATTATTTAGTAAATAAGTATATAAATTTTAATATTACTTAAATATTAAAAGTAAATCTTTATAATGTATTTTCTAATATTAATTTAATAAAAATTTTAGTTAATTTTTTTATTTACTAATGTTTTATTTATTAAATATACTTATAAAAACTATTTTTTTTTTATATTAATATAGTATAATACTTATAAAAGCTATTGTTTTTTTGTTTTTTAATAGTATAATACTTATAAAAACTAAACTTTTTTTATATTTTTATAAAATAGTACTTATAAAAACTAATCTTTTTTTACTTTTTAGTAATATAATACTTATAAAAACTATTTTTTTTTTAGTAATAAAGCTTTTAATAATATTTAATAACTATAATTAGTTACTATAAATTTAAGTTAAACATTTTAGTAATTTAGTTTAACTTGCTTTTAATATAGTTTTTTTATTAATAATTAATTTAATAGTTAATTTAATTATATTAAAGTATATAACTTATAAATTATTTAACTTTTTTATAGTATATTTCTTTATATAATTTTAAAACTTATAGTTAATACGCTTAAATTTAAAAATTAAATTTAAACTATATTAATTAACTATAATTATATTTATTAATATTTTTTTAAGTAATTTAAAGGGAATAAAAAGTTTTAAAATAAATTTAATACTTATATACAAATATATAAGCTTATTATTTTACTTATTATTTAGCTTTTTATTTATTTTATTTATTTTTTCTTTATTTCTTTTTAGTTATTTAAATTTACTTTTAATAATAAAAGTAATAAGTTTATTATTATTAATTTTAATAATTAATTTAATAATATTTATAATATTTTAGTAATTAATACTATTTAATAACCTTTTATACTTTTTTATAGTTATATAAAAAAGATTATTATAAAACTTATTAATATTTTTAATAAAAAACTTATTTTTATTAAAATTAATATTACAAATTATTATAACTTTATTTTCCTAAAATAACTAGATTTTATAAGTATTAAAAAATTAGTAACTTATTAAAAAGCTTATTTAAACATTAAAATTAAGTTTCTTTTAGTAGTTCTTCTTTTATTTTGCTTTAAAAATTATAATAAATATTAAATACTTATAAGCTTTTAAATATACTATATTTAAAGTACGTTTATAGCTAATAATACTTTATAAGTTATTAAAATATAAATAGAACTTCTTATAAAGTGCTTTTTAATAATTAATTTACTATAATATACAGTTATATAAATATACTGCAGTTCTAATAATTTTTAGTTAAAAAAAAGTAAAAAACTAATAACCGTTTTTTATTGCTTTTAATTTATATTTAATTATTTAGCTAATTTATTTAGTATTACTATTAAATACTTATATATATAAAGGAAAAATTTTAAACTTAATTTTATAAATACTAATAAAATATTTTATTAATAAGCTGGTTTTTTATAAGTACTTATAAGCTTATTATTATATTTAATTACTTTTATTTTAATATTATAGTAAAACTAAATATACTTAATATAGTTTTTTATAATAACTTATATTATAATAGTAAACTTATTATTAATATAGTAATTCTATATATATTTTAAATATTAATTAATAATAAGTATTACTTTTTATAATTTACTATTTTTTTTATTTAAATTAGCAAATTTATAAAAATTAATAACTAATTTAGTTTTAACTTTAGTTACTTTTAGTTAAACTATATATATTATATATTAATAAGTTTTTAATTTTTTATATATTATATATAAAGTAATTTAAATTTAATTATTTAAGTAATTCAAAATTATACTGCTTTTTATATATAATAAAAAGTACTTTAGTAGTTTAAAGCTTATATAACCAAACTTTTAATACTATTAATATAGTATTTTTTTAATTTAAAACTTTTTTATATATAAGTTTAGTAAATTTTAACGTATATAAAAGGATTATTTAATATAGCAAATAAAAATATATTTAATTATATATTAGTTATATATTTAAATAAATAAATATAACGTCACTTACAAATTAGTAATACATTTAAGTTAGTAATACACTTTTTAACATTTTTACACCTTTTATATTTATTTATACATTTTGTAATAATTATAATATAACTTATAAATTTAATACTACTAGTTTATAATTAGTTATTTAAACTAAAAATTAAAACTTATATTTTTTTTTTATAAGCTTTTTAAAGTTTATAATATTTTTACTAATATTTTAGTTTAATACTTTAATAATATATAATTATAATATATTATAAACTAATAATATTAAAATTTTATAATCTTTAAAAAGAATATAATTATTTAATATATAATTAAACTAAATTTGTAAGTATTTCTGCTTTAACTTTAATATATTAAAGAAATAGCTAATATTTTTTAATATATATATAATATATTACTTATTAATAAAAATTAAGTATTAAACTTTATATAATAATAATTAAACTTTTAAATATATTTAAATTATTAAATTAATTATTAATAAGCTTTTAATAAAAGTTCTTTAAATTATTATATATAATTTAAATTTATAATTAATATAATTTTAAAATATAGTATTATAATTAAAAATATATATAACTTTAATAAAACTAGGTTTTTAATAAGTATAATTATATTAAAAATAATTATTATAAATACTAAAAAATATAAAAAGCTTAAATAAGCTTAGTAAAAAAACTAAAAATAAATTATAATAATTTAAATTATTAATTTTTAAAGTTAAATAGTATTATTATATATTATTTTTATAAAAAAAGTTTATTTTATATTTTAGTATTATAATATTATTTTATTAAGTAATTAAAAAGTTAATTTATTTTTAAATAATTAAATAATAAATAAAATAAGTATTAAATAAATAAAATACTTTAATTATTATATTAAAAGCTATATATAAAGTATAAAACGCTTTTTAATTTTTAATAATTATAAAAGCTATTATTTTATAAAATTTAAAAAATATTAAAAAAGTTATAATATTATTTTTTTTTACATATTTTTTTATTTATTTTATAAGTTTTAGCTTTTAAATTTAATATTTTTTAATATATTTAAATATATTTATTTATTATATATTAAAAATTTAATATAGTAATACTAAACTTATATTATAAAAAAAGATTTTTTTATTAGATTTTTAAAAGTATTTATAGCTTTTTTTATAAAATAAAATATTTAATTAGAATTTAAAATAATTAAACTTATTTTTTTAAATAATAATAAGGTTATTTTAGCTTTAAATATTATAAAAGTTAAAAATATACTTTTTATTAACTTAAAATTACTTTTTTTAATATAAACTTTAAAAATACTTATAATTATATTTAAAGTTAAATAGTAATTAAATTTTATTAAAACTAAAGTTTAAAATTATTTATTAAACTTTTTAATAAAATTTTTAAATTTTATTAATTTAATTATAAAAACTATATAAAAGTTAATATATAAAAATGCTTTTTTATAATAAGAAAATAAAAAGCTTTATAAAACTAATTATATATTAAATAAATATTATAAAATAAAAAATAAATAAATATAGTATAAAAAACCTTTTATTATAAATAAAATTTAAGTTTTATAAGAATTTAAAAATAATAAAGTAGTTAAATTAGCTAATAAAAATAAAATAAGTTATTTAGTAAAAAAAATATAAATATATTTAAAGTAATATAGTATTTATAATAAATCTAAATATAATATATAAACTTATTAAATAAAAGTAAAAACTTTTAATAAAAATAATTTTAATAAAAATAATTTTAATTAATTTAATTAATTTTTTTATATTATAGTTAATTTATTTAAGTTTGTGTATAAAAGGTGTAAAAAAGTGCATTACTAACTTGGGTGTATTATTGACTTATAAGTAACGTTAATAGCTTTTTTTACTAATAGTAAAGCAAATTAAAGTAAAGCTTATTATTTTAATATATACTTTATTAATTAAATATTTATAAAAATACTAAATTAGTAACTATATTTAAATAAAAAGTTATATTATATATTTAATATATTATAAAGCTTTATAACTTTATAACTTTAAAATTAATATTTTTATAATTATAAATTTTAATTATATTATTTTTTTTAAGTATTATATTTTTAAAATTAGTATTATATAAGTTAATAAATATAATAGTATTATTAAAAATATAAATATTAAAGCTTAAATTAATTATAATACAGTTTTATAAAAGGAATACTTTAAAAAACTATTTAGTTATAATAAAAAAGCTTTAAATACAAGTAATAAAAAGCTTTATTAGTTATTTTTTAACTTTAGTAATTTTAGTTACTTAAAAATGTACTTTTTTCTTTTAAAGTTAGTTTATAAACTATTTTTAAGTTTATTTTACAGCTTTTTATACGCTTTTTTTAATATTTATTTAAGTTTTGGCTACTTTAGCAAGTTTATAATAAAAAGCCCAGTTATTAAAAACAAGCTTTAAAAAAATTAACTAGCATTATAATACTTAATATTAGTTATAATAAACTATATAATTAGTAGTATTAAAGTTTTTAGTTTTAGCTTTAATTTAAGTATTTATATAAAAGCGCTTTTATAAAGTATTTTTTAAGCTTTTATTTTAAGGACTTTAATTCCTACTTTCAAAGCTTTATTATTTTTCATGCTAATTTATACCCTTTTTTTTATTAAATTATTATTATTTACTTTAAATAAGTTATAATTACTTTTTATTATATAAATTATTAGAATTATTTTAGTAATTATTAAATTTAGCTTTATTAAATGTAATAAAAACGTTACTTTAAATAAATTAGTTTATTATTTATATTATTACTTTTATTATAGCTTTTTATTAAAGTTTAAAAATAATTTTAGGAAATATAACCTTACTACTTTATATAACTATATTATATATAGTTTAAAAAATAGTAACTTAAATAAAGCTAATATTTTATAAAGCTTATTTAAAATTAATAAAAAGCTTAAATAGCTTACTAATATTAAAACTTTTAATATTTACTTTAGTAACTTTATTAAACTATTAATCCGTTTATTTACTAAAATTCTTAATAAGTTAAATAAATACCTAATTAATAAACTATTAGTATTTTTATTTATATTTATACTTTAATACTTAATATATTACTTTTTAAGCTTATAAAAATTATTAAACTATTAATTAATTATTTAGTAAAGGTTTATATAGTTTAATTAGTAATTTTTATATACTATTTTATATATTTATTTAATAAACTTAGTTACTTTAGCTTTATATATAATATATTACTTAAAAATAATATTATAATATTATTTAAACTTAAAAAACTTTTATTAAAGCTTTAAAAAAAAGTATAATATAATAATTATATTAGGGTTAATATTTAAAAAGAATAAAAAGTTAGAAAGTTTAAGCACTTTTAAACAAATAAGCTATAATGCTTATTTTTTTTAAAAAATTAAATAGTTTTATAAATTGCAGCTTTTAATACTTATAATAAAGTTTACTTTTTATAAAAGGTAATTATTAGTAGTATTAAACATTATATTATTTATATTTAATATATTATAAAGTATTTTATATTACTTTATTAAATTTAATTATTAATAAAGTATAAAAAGTATTAATAAGACTTTTAATTATTAGATTTACTATTTTATTATAATTGTTTTAATTATGTATTTATTAATCTTTTTTTTTTTTTTATGTTGGTTAAGATTTTTCCACTTTGGTAGCGCTTATCCTTATGCAGAATAAAGCGCTACATATAGTAAATACATATATATAAGCTTACGCTTTACAAAGCTGTATTTGCAAGGCTTGCTGGCCACTACAAATCCAACAAGTTCAAAATTTTTCTTTTATATATATAAGTATTTAACGGAAGTACTAAGTAAATCGGTTAAATAATTAAATATAAATTAAAAGCAATATAAAACGGTTATTAGCTTTTTATTTTCTTTTAATTAAAAATTGTTAAAACTGTAATATATTTATATAATTGTACTTTATAACAAATTAACTGTTAAAAAGCTTTTTATAAAAAGTTTTACTTATATTTTAATAATTTATAAAGTATTATTAGCTATAATTGCACTTTAAATATAATATATTTCAAAGCTTATAAGTGTTTAATGTTTGTTATAACTTTTATAGTAAAATAAAAAAAAACTGCTAAAAAAGCTTGATTTAAATACTTAAATAAGCTTTTTAATAAGCTACTAATCTTTTAATATTTATAAAATTTAGTTGCTTTAAAAAAATAAAGTTATAGTAATTTAAAACATTAATTTTAATAAAAATAAGTTTTTTAGTAGTAATATTAACAAATTTTGTAATAATCTCTTTTATATAACTATAAAAAAGTACAAAAAGTTACTAAATAATATTAGTTATTAATATACTATAAATATTATTAAATTTATTATGAAAATTAATAATAATAAGCTTATTATTTTAGTATTTAAAAGCAAATTTAAATAACTAAAAAAAAGTAAAGAAAAAATAAACAAAATATATAAAAAACTAAATAATTAATAAAGTAATAAGCTTATATATTTATATATAAATATTAAATTTATTTTAAAACTTTTTATTCCTTTTAAATTACTTAAAAAAGTATTAATAAATATAATTAACGCATCTTACAAGCATTCGGACCACCTAAGCATCCGGACCACTTTTTAGCACTTTTATACAAACAATTAAAATAACTTAATAATAATGCATATTATTAATTTAAACTACTTAGAATTTGAATTACTAAATAATTCTATATTATTTTAATATATATACGCATTATAGCTAAGCTTACTATAAAGCTTATAGTGCTAAACGTATATCTTTTACTTTTTTATATAATAACTACTTTAATAATTATTAGCCTTTTATTACTCTTTAGTATTTATTTCAGCTTATAACTTTTAAGCCTTTTTAATAATAAGTAACCTTTTATTCTATATTTAAGTTCTTTTTATACAACAATACTTACTAAGCTTATTATTTATTTTTTAAAGTTATATAACTTTCCTTTTTAATATTATAAAATAATAAAAAATAATAGCTATACTATATAATAATTATTAAATATTTTTAATAATTAAACTTAATAAACTACTTATTTTTTATATAACTTTTTTTTAAATATATTTAGTTTATAATTTAGTTTATTAAAGGTTTTAAAGGGTAATTAATTACTAATAGTTTAATTATAAAGTTAAATTTTTAACTACAAGAGTTTTTAAATAATAATCAAACTATAAAATAATATATTCTAAGTTATATAAAACTAGTTTTATTTTTTAAAAACCTTTATATATATTTTCTTTAATTATTAATATATTATATATATAAAAAAATATAAATAAAATTTTTTTTTTACTAATATATAATATATATATTTATATTAACTATTTAATTTTTCTATTATATATTTATTTTAATATACTAAAATAACTAATATTAAAAAGCTAAAACTTATAAAAGAAATAAGGAAATATATAAAGTATAATAATATTATAAGCTTTTATATATATTTTAAATTTAGTTAAATAATAGCTTTTATATTTATTAAAAATAAGTAAATAATATATATTTTTTATATAATCCTTTATATACTTATTAAAATATTTAAATTAATTTAAACTTTATTTATTTATTATTTAATTATTTTTTATAATTTTAACTTTTTAATTATTTAATAAATCTATATTTTTATACTAAAGTAATTGTCAGATTTTGTGGTCGTCGCGATCACTTGAAACGTGGTTGTATTCATCTGTCTTCCCTCTCCGTATATGCGGTGAGGGATTTTCTACTTAGGTAGAGCTGATCTCTGTATGCGCTAAAGCGCTATGTAGTATAGCTGCATATACCTCTAGTAATGCTCTTCTAAGCTTCGCAGTAATGCTCGCTCGCTGCTACAAATCCAACAGTAATAAGTAATTTTATTTTACTAAAATAATATATAGTAAGATAATATAACTATATAATAAAATAATTTAAATAACTATAAACCATTCCTAGTTATTTAGCTATATAGATTTTGGTTTTTTAGCCTTTTTAAATATAGTTATTACAAAGTTAGCTACAATTTTGCTTATTAAAAACTTAGTTTTATTAAAATTATATATATTCTTTTTATATATACTATATTTAATTAATATTACTTATATAAAAATAAACTAAATATAATATTTAATTAAATTTTTATTTATAACTTACTAGTAATTAATTTATTAATTAAAATACATTATAAGCTTAAAAGTTTATTATATAAAGTTTAAAGTCTAGTTCTTTTTAATAAAGCGTTTATTATATAGTTTTAATAATTAATTAGCTATATTTTTAATACTACTATACTAAAAAAAAAATAATTACAAAACTAAGTTAATAATATATTATATAATTAATTACTTTTTAAATTTAATAAGTTTTTAAATTATAGTAAGTAAGTTATACTTCGTTTTATTACTATATAATTAATAAATAAATATTATATAAGGAATACTAAAGATTTTAAAAACGTATTAAAAGCTTATATTAGGGTTTTATTTAATAATTTGTAATACAAGCTGTATATTAAATTTATTAAAAGTAGGTACTATTATTAATAAAGGAAAAAAGTTAAATTAAAAATAGTTTGTACAAAAATGTTAAAAAGTGGTCCGGATATTTAAATGGTTTAAATACTTGTAAAATGCGTTATAGTTAATTAATATAATTTAAATTTAATTTTTAAACTTGAGCTTATTAATTATAAGTTTTAAATTTATATTAAAAAATATATAAAAAGAAAGTTAAACAATTTATAAACTATATATTTTAATATAATTAAATTAATTACTAAATTAATTATTAATAAAAAAACTATATTAAAAGTAAGTTAAACTAAGTTACTAAAAAGTTTAACTTAAATTTATAATAATTAATTATAGCTATTAAATATTATTAAAAGCTTTATTACTAAAAAAAATATAGCTTTTATAAGTATTATATTTTAAAAAAGCAAAAAAAAATTAGTTTTTATAAGTATTATTTTATAAAAATATAAAAAAAGTATAGCTTTTATAAATATTATACTATTAAAAAACAAAAAAAAACTAGCTTTTATAAGTATTATTTTATAATATTATAAAAAAAAAGTAGTTTTTATAAGTATATTTAATAAGTAAAACATTAGTAAATAAAAAAATTAACTAAGATTTTTACTAAATTAACACTAAAAAATATATTATAAAAATTTACTTTTATTATTTAAATAATATTAAAATCTATATATTTAGTTACTAAATAATTAGTTTTATTAAACTAAAAAAATATACTTATAAAGTTATACTAAAATAAATATTTAAAAATTTTTTTTAAAAAGCTTAGTAAAAAAATATTTAATTTTAAATTATATATAAGTTTATATATATAAGTATAATAAATATAACTTTTATATAAAGTATAAAACTTAATTAGTAATTTAAAGTAATTAATAATTTAATTAAAGTAAAAAAAATACTTATATAAGTATATTAGTTAAATAATTTTTTATATATTAATAATTATTATTATAAAGTTTAATTTAAAACTTAAATAATATAATATTATTAATATATTTATTAATATTAAACTTTTTAAAAATATATATATATATATACTTTTAAAGTATTAAAAGCTAAATATAATAATTAAACTATTATAAGCTTTATATAAATTTTAAAAATCTTTTTTATTATAGTAAAAAAAGCTTTTTAATATATTATAAAAAATTAGTTTAAAATTTATTTTTTATAAACTATATTAATTTTTAAAAAGTAATATACTATTATTTATTTATATAAATAATATAATACTTACTTATTATAAAATATATAAATTTATAATATAATAAGTAATTATTAAACTAAAAGCTAAATATAACTTTATAAAAAGTTATAATTTCTAATAGTTTTGTAGTATTAAAGTAATTTAAAACTAAAAAAAAAGTTTATTATAGTTATTTTAAGTATTTTATATTAAAAAGATTATTAAACTTAACAATATACTAAATATTATATATATTAATATATTAATAAAGAATATTAAACTACTTTTATATAAAAATACAGCTTTTATATATAGTATATTTAAATATTAATAAAAAACCAGTTTAATTTTATATACTACTATTATTATATATTTAAATATTATATTTATAGTATTAAAACTAGCTTATTTTAACTATAATTTTTTATTTAAGTATTACTATATAGCAAATTAAATATTATTTTATTTACTATTAATTTAGTATTACGTTTTATAATTTAAAAATAAAAATAATTTTATAATAATTAGTAATACTTTGTTTATAAATAATAATATAAACTAGAAAAGCTTATAAGTATATATAATAAAGCTTTTTAAAAGGATTATAAAGTAGTAAATTAATAAATAAAACATAGTTACTATATTTACTATTAAAACTAAATTATTAGCTTTAATATAAGTAGTAAAAAAAGCTATATATATTAACTTATATACTTAATATATAAAAATACAATATAATAATTAACAAATTATAAAGCTTATTACTAAAAAAATAGCAATATTACGTATTAAACTATAATATATAAATATTTATAATTATTAGCTATATTAAAAAGTAAATAATAGTTTATTAGTAATTAAATATACTTTTATTAATAATATAATTATTAATAAGTTTATTAAAGTGCTATTTATTTAAAAGTAAAACAATTTTTTAGTTTAATTAAAAGTATATTTAGTATATAACTTATTAACTTAGTATATAAGTAGTATATTTATTATAAATAAGTTTAAAAACTAATTATTTAATAATAAATTAAAAAAATAATTATTTATTAACTAAATATTTTTTATTTATAATACTTTATAAAAAGTATATTAATTATATATATAAAATTTAAAGTTATTAAAATAAAAGTTTAAATATAAATTATTTATTTAAATTTTTAAACTTTTAATAGCTTTTAATTAAACTATATCTTTAAAAACTAAATTATTTTTAAATAAAGCTAAATATTATACTAATTTAACTAAAGCTTAAATACTAAATTTATTTTACTTTTTTTTATTTTTATTTTTACTTTTTTTATTTTTATTTTTTACTAAGCTTTTTTTTTTAATAACTAAGTATTATAGCTTTAATTTCTTTTTTATATATTAAAAAAAGCTTAAAACAAATAATATATAAAATATATAAATATAAAGCCGGGGTATTATTAGTAATTATTATAATAAAAACGTAAATTAGTTAATAAAAAATATAAAAATTATATATATATTAAAGTTAATATTAATAATAAGTTTATTTATTAAAATACTTATAAGTTTTTATATATATATTTAAAAATATAAGTTTAATACTACTTATTTTTATTAATAATTTTTTAATAAATATTTAAAAAGTAACTTTTAATAATGCTTTTTAAATACTAAATATATAATGTGTATTAAATTTAGTTTAATATAATTAAATATTAATAGTACTAATAAAGCGTATATTTTTAGCTAAAAAATGTAGTAAAAAAAGGAATTATATTATAAGTAATAAAAAGCGGGTATATAAAAATAAAAACTAGTATTACTATAAGTAATTACTTATTTAAAATATAAATATATATAAATATAATAAGTAAAATAAGTAATATATTTATTATACGGGGCGTAAAGCTAATAATACTAGTATTTAATTAGTAATAAAAAAAAGTATATAGCTTATTTAAAGTTAAAGTAGTATTAAATATAGTTTTACTTATATATTTTTATTAGAAATATAATGTAAAGCTAGCCGCTTATTGTTTTATTTTAGTAATAGTTTTATTATTATTATTATTATTATTATTATTATTATTATTATTATTATTATTATTATTATTATTGTTATTTTTTTTTTCTTTTTTTTTTTGATTTTCTAACAAATTATACTAAAGCTTTTGTTTTTTAAAGAGAAATTAGCAAAAGTATAAAGGGGATTAATTGTAGGGGTAAAAGTAAGAATATAGGGAATAATTAAAGTAACAGGGGTAAAAGCGCAAAAAGCAGCTAAAAAAGGCATGTAATACAAAGCACTAGTAAATAAAAATTAATTACTACTAAAGCAAAAGCTTATTAACTTATTAAAAAATAAGTTTTTATACTTATAAAAATATACGTATTAATAAGCTGTATATTAGTTAATATAAGTAATATATATAATATAAATAGTAAAACAAGCTTTAAAAGCAGTAATATAATAAGGATTTATTTTGTTTTATTTTATGTATAATTAATTAAAAAGCTAAATGCTTATATATATAAAGCTTAATGAAATTAATATTTATATAATTATTTAAAACTACTAATAATTAATAAAAAGTAAGTATAAAGCTATTTAAAAATACATATATATAAGTAATTAATTTTAAATACTTATAATAAATAAGTAATAAAGTTAAAAAAAAAAAAAGAAAAAAAGTAAATAAATTAAAACTTAATATATTTATATATATAAAACTATAAAGTAAGCTTAAATATTAATAATATTAGTAATATAAGTATTTAATTTATTAACTAATATTAGTATATTATAATATAATATATAAAGTATATATTTTTATATTTTAAAATAAGTATAACTAATAAGTAATTATTATATATATAGTAATAAATATTATTAATATATTATAATTAAGTAAAAAAAAGCTTTTTAAAAAGTAATACTAAGTATTAAAGTATATTAAATATATAATATAATATAAAAACATTATAATAAGTATAATTGAATATTAAATATTAGTTTTACTTATATATATTTACTAACGTTACCTACAAGTCAGTAATACACTCAAGTTAGTAATGCATTTTTTTGCACCTCTTATACGCAAACTTAAATAAATTAACTATAACGCAGAAAAATCAATTAAATTAATTAGAATTATTTTTATTAAAGGTTTTTACTTTTACTTAATAAATTTATATATTATATTTAGGTTTACTATAAATATTATGCTACTTTAAATATATTTATACTTTTTTTATTAAATAAGTTATTTTATTTTTATTAGCTATTTTAACTACTTTATTATTTTTAAATTCTTATAAAACTTAAGTTTTATTTATAATAAAAAGATTTTTTATATTATATTTCTTTATTTTTTATTTTATAATATTTATTTAATATATAGTTAGTTTTATAAAGCTTTTTATTTTTCTAGTATAAAAGGGCATTCTTATATATTAACTTTTATATAGCTTTTATAATTAAATTAATAAAATTTAAAATCTTTATTAAAAAGCTTAATAAATAATTTTAATTTTTAATTTTAATAAAATTTAATTACTATTTAGTTTTAAATATAATTATAAGTATTTTTAAAATTTATATTAAAGAAAGTAATTCTAAGTTAATAAAAAGTATTTTTTTAACTTTTATAATATTTAAAGCTAAAATAACCTTATTATTATTTAAAAAAATAAATTTAATAATTTTAAATTTTAATTAAATATTTTATTTTATAAAAAAAGCTATAAATACTTTTAAAAATCTAGTAAAAAAATCCTTTTTTATAATATAAGTTTA
>MU281517.1:0-22411 GCA_022385595.1 Xylaria palmicola
AATAAAAAAATAATAAGCTTTTAATTTAGTAATTAAATTATATAAAAACAATATAATTATAATATTTAATAAACCTTTTAAAAAATTAAATATAATAAAAATTAATAATTTATTTATATAAAAAGTATTTAAAATACTTAAATATAATTTAAAACTATATATAAATATTTGGATTTTTAAATTACGCTTTATATAAAAAATTAAAAAAAAGAATATTTAATTATATAAAAAATTAAAACTTATAATTTAAAAGTATAATAATATTAAAAATAATATAGTTTTAACTTAATTACTAATAATTTAATAAATAAATTAATAGTTATTATTAGTTTTAAAACTAACTTTTATATAAAATTATAATATATTAAATAAAATAAAGAATATTATATAAGTATATATTTATTTAAAAAATAACTTTATATAAATAATTTATATATAATTATTTAAAGAACTAAAAGCTAAATTCTTTAAAAATATACTATTATAATTTGTATAACTATTATATAAACTAGTAAAATTAAAACTTTATTAATTTAAAACGTATTATTAGTACTATTAAAAGTAATTAAATATAAATATATTTATATAAAACCTTTATTTACTAGTAATTAAAAATCAATTATATAATTTTAAAATTATAAGTTTATAAATAAATAATATATTTAGTTTTATAACTTTTAACTTTTTAACTAAAAAAAAAGAAAAACTATAATAAACTAAATTTTATATAAAACTAAAATAAACTTTATTATATAATAATTTAATTAAGTTTAATAATATATAAATAATTATATATAAAAATAAAATTATTATTATTTAAAAAAAGCAAACTAAATAACTTATTAAAATTAACTTTTATATAAAAAATAATATATAATAATATATTTTTTAATATATATAAAGTATATATATTAATAATATATATTAATTTAAAGTAACGTATAAGTTTTTTATAATTATATAAGTAATAAATTTAATTTTATATAATATAAAAATTTTAAATAAAAGGATTAAATAGTAAATAAAAAACATAAAATATAGTTTTTTATTTATTTTACTAAATTTCTTTTATATAAAACTATTTATTTTTATAAATAAATTATTTATAAATAATATAAATTTAATATTTTAATTAGAATTTTTTATTATATTAGTAATAAAGTTTTATATTAAAAAAAGTTTAGAAATTTTAAACTTTAAAATTACTAAAAATATAATATATTAAAACTTAAGTAAATATAAATACGTTATATAAAACGTTTTAATAAATAAACTATATAATATAGTTAATAAATTTAATAATACTATTATTTTTTATATAATACTTTAAAAAATTATAGTATTACTTTTTTATTATTAATTTTAATAATAATATATATAAATTTAAAATTATTATATAACTATTTAGTTAAATTAAAAATAATATAAGAAAAATAATTAATAATTAATATTATATTGCTTTATAAGTTATATAAAAAAAAAAGATTTTAAAAGTATAATAAATTAATAGTAAAAATAATTTAATAAATGTATTTATAAAACGTATTTTAAATATTACGTTAGAAATACTAGTTTTAATTAATTAACTTACTATATAAATTAAAACATTTATTAAATAATAAAACATTATTATATAAAAGTAATTTTATTAATATATAATAATAAATAAAATATTATTATTTTTTTTAAATTTATTTTATGAAATTTTTTTAAATATTATATAAAAAATAATAAAAAACAATAAAAAAAGAATTTTTATTTATACTTTAAAGGGCGTATAAAAAAAACTACGTTTAAAAGCCTAATATATAAACCCCCCCTTTTTTTTTTCCTTTTTCTTTTAATTATAATAAAAGTAATACGTTTTATATAATTACTAAATATACGTAATATACGTACTTTTTTAATATTAAAAAATATAATAATATAATTTAAAAAGCATATTATTATAAGTAACGTAGCTGCTTTATAAACTGTTATAATATAAGTTACTATATAAGGTTATACTTTAATTTTAAACTAAAAAAGCTTAAAAGTAGTTTTTATAATATACAAATTTAGTTTAAATATTAATAAAATTATTAATAGCTAATATATAAAAAATAATATTAAATAAAAAGGCTTTAATAATAATTATTTTTTTTTATTATTGTATAAAAAATAAATTAATTTTTAAATAATAAAAATACTAAAAAAAAAGAAAAAAAATACGTATATTTATATAAAACAACTATATAAAAGCTTAAAAAGCTTTATTTTTTATTAAAAGCTAATATACTTTTATATAATTATTATTAATTATAGTAATATAGTTAATAAACTAACTAATATTCCTTAATAATAAAAATATAAAGCGTAAATAAACAAAAGTAATAATAGCTATTATATTATTACTGCTACTATAATAATAGTAATAGTAATAATAAAAGAAAAAGTAATAATAATAATAATAGTAATAACAATAATAATAGTAATATACGGCTGTTACTTTTATTATTATTATTATAATTATTGTTATTATTATTATTACTACTATTATTAGCGGTAATAGTAAGATTTTTTTTAGTACAAAAAAAAAAAAAGGAAAAAAAAAGAAAAAAGAAGCAAATTACGTATAATAAAAAAAAAAGTATAGTTATATATAGCAAATATAATATAACGTACCACACGGGTTAGCTGCGCATACGGGTTAGCTGTGCACTTTTTTGGACTTTTATACGCAGAATCAAAATAACTTAACTATAATATAAAAAATCAATTTATATTATTTGAATTTATTTTTACTAGATATTTCTACTTTGTTTTAATATATATGCGCATTATATCCGGGTTTGCCGCAAATTCTACAGTATTTTTTTTATATAGTACTACTTTTTATACAATAATTACTTACTTATACTTTTTTAATTATTTATTCTTTAATAGCTTTTTTAACTTTTTAATTTTAACCCTTTTATATAGTAAGTAATTTTCTAACTTATAAACATTTATTTTTTATATAGTAATATTAGTTTAATTTATAGTTTATTTTATAAAGCTTAGTTATTTTAGTTTATAATAATATAACTTAATGCTTTAATATACTTGTTTTTTTTATAATTAAATTAATTATATTTAAAATAGTTATTAAAAAGCTATTTTAATACTATATAACTTTATTTTTAATAAACTAAGTTTATTATTCGGCGTTTTTTTTATTATATAAAGTTTTTAACTTCTAATTGCTAAGTTTTATATAAAGTTTATAAAATAATTCTAATAGTGTTTTAATAAGTTTTTTTATTATAAACTAAAAAATAATATATTTTAAGTTATATAAAACAAAGCTAGTACTTTTAAACCTTTTTTAAATATTGTTTTTAATTATTAAAACTTTAAATACTTAATAAAATGCATTAAAAAAGCTAACCTTATTAATATATATAATATTTAATTATATAAGTTTATTAATTGCTTTATTATATACTTATTTTAAAAAGCTAAAACAACTAATATTAAAAAGCTAAAGCTTATATAATAAATATATAAGTATATAAAATATAATAATCTTATAATTTTTAGTTTAAGTTTTAAAATTAATTAAGTAATAGCTTTTATAACTATTTAAAATTAAAAAGCAGTAAATACCTTTTATATAATAAATTATATATTAATTAAAATATTTTATTTAATTTAAACCTTTTTTATTTATAGTTTAGCTATTAATTATAATAATAATCCTTTATTTATATAGTAAGTTAGTATTAAAATACTAAAATAATAAATAAGTAAGCTTTATTAAAATAATATATAGTAATATTATATATTTAAATAAAAAAATAGCTTAAATAACTATTAATTATTTCTAATTGCTTTATTATACAAATTTTAGTTTTTTATATTAGTTAAACAATATAATAACTATTTTAAATAATATTTTGTTTATTATAAAGCTTATTTTATTAAAATTATAAATATTTTTTTTTAAAATATTATAAGTAGTAATTATATTTTATATAAAAGTAAACTATATTTAATATATATTAAGATTTTTATATAAAACTTTTTAATAATTAATTTAATAATTAAAGCGTATATAAATGTTAAGTTATTATTATATAAAAGTTAAAGCTTAATTAATACTAACCGGGGATACGTTATATATATATAGTAATAAATTAGTTATATTTTTAATATTAACTAACTTTAGCAGAAATACTAATATATTTAAGTTAAAAATATATTATATAATTAATTCCTTTTTATATTTTATTAATTAGTATAAAAATAAGCGTATTATACTTTGTAATGCAATTCTATAACGTTATATACAAAAGGTAAATTTAGGAATATTATATATTTTTATAGCACTTTAAATAAAAAGTTTTTAGTTTTACTATAAAGCTTGTAATACAAACTATATATTATTTTCTTTGTATAAGTTAAATATATTTAGTTATTAAAAAATGTAAAAAAAATAAAAGTGCGTATAAAAATCTAAGTTAGTGCGTAACTAACTTGTGTGCGCAGCTGACCCGTGTAATACGTTATACTTTTTTTTTTTTTTAAATATTATAAATATAATATATACTTTTTTTACTTTTTTTTATATAAAATATATATATATAAAATATATAAGCTATTTTTATAACTAAATTATAGTTTAATAATACTTTTTTTTAAAATATAAATAATAGTATAATAAGTAAGCTATTATATATACTTTAAATAAAGTTATTATTATAACTAAAGTTTAGTTAATTTTTTTTTAAATTAAATTTATATAAAGTTACTTATTTAAACTTATAAAAAGTTATTTTGTTAATTATTTTTACTTTTTAAATAAATGTTATATAAAAAAGCATTATAATTAAAAAAAAAAGAAAGTTAATATTAGTATATTAATATTAGTTATATATAATATATAATACTTTTTTATATTATGTTTTAATTAAGTAAACAGTATTTATTAGTAAAATTCTTATTTTTAAAAAGGGAATTCCTATATACAAAGGTTTTACTTTTATATTTAAAAAAAGAATAAACAAGTAGTAATACTAAAGTATTTTTATTTTAGCGCTGCATTTAGCGTTAAATATACGGACTTACTTTATATATTGCCGAAGCAATAATAACTTTAATAAAATAAGCTTTATAAAAAGTAAAATATTATTTAAAATAGTTATTATATTATTTAACTAATATAAAAAATTAAAATTTATATAATAAAGTAATTAAAAATAATTAATAATTATTTAAACTATTTTTTTATATAAATATATAATATTACTATATATTATTTTAATAAAGCTTATTTATTTATTATTTTAGTATTTTAATATTAATTTATTATATAAATAAAAAATTATTATTATAATTAATAGCTAAATTATAAATAAAAAAAGTATTTACTGCTTTTTAATTTTAAATAATTATAAAAGCTATTATTTAGTTAATTTTAAAACTTATATTAAAAATTATAAAATTATTATACTTTATATATATATATATTTATTATATAAGCTTTAGCTTTTTAATATTAGTTATTTTAGCTTTTTAAAACAAATATATAATAAAGTAATTAATAAATTTATATAATTAAATATTATATATATTAATAAAATTAGCTTTTTTAATATATTTTACTAAATATTTAAAAAAAGTTTAAAAATATTAGCTTTATTTTATATAATTTAAAATATAATATTTTTTAACTTATAATAAAAAAACTTATTAAAATATTATTAAAATTATTTTATAAGCTTTATATAAAATTTAGTAATTAAAAATTAAAAACCTTATATAATAAAAAAAATACTAAATAATAAGCTTAGTTTATTAAAAATAAAATTATATAATATTAAAATAGCTTTTTAATAATTATTTTAAATATAATTAATTTAATTATAAAAAAAATAAATATATTAAAATACTAAGTTATATTATTATAAATTAAAATAACTAAGTTTTATAAAATAAATTATAAATTAAACTAATATTACTATATAAAAAATAAATATATATAAATTAAAAAATTACTTATTATATAAAAAAGTTAAAATTAAAAAGCTAAAAAAGCTATTAAAAAATAAATAATTTAAAAAATATAAATAAATAATTATTATATAAAAAGTAGTATTATATAAAAAAAATATTATAAAATTTATAATAAACTTAAATTTAATATATATATATATTAAAATAAAATAAAAATATTTAATAAAAGTAAATTTAAATAATATAAATTAATTTTTTATATTATAATTAAGTTATTTTAATTTTATATACGAAAGTTTAAAAAAGTACGAAGCTAACTTATATACGTAACTAACCCGTGTAATACATTATATTAATTAATTTATAAATATTATTATTTTTAAAACTAATTTTAATTATATTTAAATTTTAATTAATTTTTATATAAAAGTATAATTTTATATATATTTTTAATTAAGTTTTACTAATTATTAAAAAGTTTAATATATTTATATTTTATAGTTTTTTTTTAATATTTTATATAATAATAATTATAAAATAAAAATTAATTTAATAACTTTATAATTATATAATTTTCAATATTTTTTTTATTATATAATATATAAATATATTACTTATTAAAAATTAAATAATTGTTTTTTTATATTTATAATTAAAATAGTTTTTTTTTTTTTAATTTAAAATATTTTTTATATTTTATTAAATATATTAAAAATTTAGTAAATAAAAAAGTTTATTTAAAATAAATTTTATATAAAATAAAATATTAGTTTTTTATATAAGCTTTTTTTTTCAAAGTATATTTAATTAATTAGTATTCTTTTTTATAATATATAAAGTTTTTTTTATTTATATTAAAGTTTAAAAAAGTAGTACTTTATTAGTTTTATTATTTAAATGGCTTTTTATTAATATTTTTTAAAAAAACTTTATATAATAGTTTATATAATTCTTTTATATATATTATTAGTTAATATAATAAATATTTTTTATTTATTATTTCAAGGATTTTTTTTAATTATTAATTATAATTTAAAAGTATATATAAAAGTTTATAAAAAAACTTTTATATATTAGTTTTTAAAGTATTAATATAATAATAAACTTAAAAATCCTTTAATATACTTATATAATTATTATATTTAATTAATTTTATTTAAATAATTTATATTAAATATATATTATATTTTTATTAATTTATTAATTATTAATTTTAATATTTTATATAAAAGTTTATTAATATTTTCTTTTTATATATATATAAATATAATTATTATTTAGTTTATTTAATAATAATTATAGTTTATATTTATATTAAAATATATATTTATTATATAATTTTTAAAAATAATTAAAAATACTATATAATATTAGTTTTTTATAATTTTAAGTTTTTAATATATATTAATAAATAGTTTTACTTTATTATATAGTAAATTAAAAGGTTTTTTAAAACAATTTTGTTTTTTTTTTTTAAATTTTTTAAAAAACTATATATTTATTTAAAAATATAACTTTATTATATATTTTATATATTAATACTTATTAAATTAAATATAATATATATAAGTAAGTTATATACAACGTTATACGGGGATAAAACATATAAAAACAAAGTAAAATAAATGATTTTTGTTTATCGATTTATTTACTTTTTAAATATAAAAGTAGAACTTTTATACGTAAAATTCTTTTTTTAAACAAGAAATTCTGCTAACAAATATTATTTATATAACTAAGCTTAAAGCTTAACTAAGCCGTAATATAAAAAAATATTATATAATTATATATAATTAATATTAATATATTAATACTAGCTTTTTTTCTTTTTAGTTATAATATTTTTTTATATAATACTTATTTAAAAAGTAAATTATTAATAAAAAAAAATAGTTTTAATTTCTAATTAAAATGAACTTTTATATATAAACTTTATAGTTTTTTAATTAATACTTTTACTTATATAAATAATTTATTTATAAAAACTAGTATTTTTAATATTTAATTTAAAGTACGTTTTATAAATATATTAATAAAGTTATTTTTTTTATTAATTTATTATACTTTTAAAATCTTTTTTTTTATATAACTTTTAAAAAAATATAATATTTATTATTAGTTTTTTTTCCTATATTATTTTTAGTTTAACTAAGTAGTTATATAATAATTTTAAGTTTAAATATAATATTATTAAAATTAAAAATAAGTTTAACACTTTTATAATTTTTTAAAAAGTTATATAAAAGTAATAATATTATTAAATTTATTAATTATATTATAAAACTTATTAAATAAAACGTTTTATATAACGTATTTATATTTATTTAACTTTTAATATATAATATTACTTTAAATTTTAAAGTTTAAATTTATTAGATTTTTTATATAAAACTTAATTATTAATATAATAATAAATTTAAATTATAAAATTAAATTTAAATTATTAATAAAAAACTATTTATAATTATAAATAGTTTTATATAATTAAAGTTAAAATAAATAAATATAAAACTTTTTATTAAATTATTTTTTTATTATTAAATTTATTTATTGAATATTTTCATATTATATAACTATAATTTAATTATTTATATTATTATAATAAAGTTATATATAGTTTTTAATTAATATATATTATTAATATATATATTATAAGCTTATTAAAAAATATAAGTTTAAAAAATTTTTTTTATATAAAAGTTAATTTTTTTTAAGTTTTTTATTTAGCTTTTTTAATGTAATATAATATTATTTTTATATAATAAAATATTTTTATTATTAAATTTTATTAAATAATTAAATAATAGGATTTTTTTTAGTTTTATATAAAAGTTAGTTTATTAAAGCTTTTTTTTTTTTTATATAAAAAAGTTTAATATAATAAAACTTGAAATATTATTTGTTTATATTTTAATAATTTTAAAAATATTTAAATTATTATATATATATAAAAAATATAAATTATATATAAAAACTTATATTTTAAGCTTTTTTTAGCAATACTAATAATAAGTTTTAAATTAATATAACTTTAATTTTACTAAGTTATATAATAATTATATAACTTATAAAATTATTTTTAAAAATAAATATATGAAAATATTATATAAAAGTTTATTTATTAATTATATATAAGTTTAAATAATATTTTATAATTTATATAATATTTTAAAGTTTTATATAAAAGTAAATTTAAAAATAAAAATTAACTATTAATTTATTTGTTAAATTATTAATAATTATATTAATATTATACTTTTTTTAATTTTATTATATTTTTATATAATAAGCTTTAATTTTTATATAATTTAATATTTTTATTTTTATTTTTTATATAAAATAAAACTTAAAAATATATTTTTTATTATATATAATTAAATTAACGTACTATACGGGTTAGCTGTACACACGGGTTAGCTATATATTAACTTAGATTTTTGTACGCACTTTTATTTTTTTTATATTTTTTAATAACTAAATATGTTTAACTTATATAAAAAAAATAATATATAGTTTATATTATAAGCTTTATAGTAAAACTAAAAACTTTTTGTTTAAAGCATTACAAAAATGTATAATGTTTTTAAATTTACTTTTTATACGCAATACTATAAAATTGTATTACAAAGTATAATATACTTATTTTTATACTAATTAATAAAATATAAAAAAGAATTAATTATATAATACATTTTTAATTTAAATATATAAGTATTTTTATTAAAGTTAATTAATATTAAAAATATAGCTAATTTACTACTATATATATATAACGCATCTTTAATTAGTATTAATTAAGCTTTAACCTTTATATAATAATAACTTAATATTTATATATACTTTAATTATTAAATTAATTACTAAAGAGTTTTATACAAAAATCCTAATATATATTAAATATAGTTTACCTTTATATAAAATATAATTATTACTTATAGTATTTTAAAAGAAAATATTTATAACTTTAATAAAATAAGCTTTATAATAAGCAAAATATTATTTAAAATAGTTATTATATTGTTTAACCAACATAAAAAACTAAAATTTGTATAATAAAGTAATTAAAAATAATTAATAGTTATTTAAGCTGTTTTTTTATATAAATATATAATACTATTATATATTATTTTAATAAAGCTTACTTATTTATTATTCTAATATTTTAATACTAATTTACTATATAAATAAAAAATTATTATTATAATTAATAGTTAAACTATAAATAAAAAAAGTTTAAATTAAATAAAACATTTTAATTAATATATAACTTATTATATAAAAAGTATTTATTACTTTTTAATTTTAAATAGTTATAAAAGCTATTACTTAGTTAATTTTAAAACTTATATTAAAAATTACAAAATTATTACATTTTATATATTTATATATTTATTATATAAGCTTTAGCTTTTTAATATTAGTTATTTTAGCTTTTTAAAATAAGTATATAATAAAGCAATTAATAAACTTATATAATTAAATATTATATATATTAATAAAATTAGCTTTTTTAATATATTTTATTAAATATTTAAAGCTTTAATAATTAAAAGTAATATTTAAAAAGAGTTTAAAAGTACTAGCTTTGTTTTATATAATTTAAAATATATTATTTTTTAGCTTACAATAAAAAAACCTATTAAAACACTATTAGAATTATTTTATAAGCTTTATATAAAACTTAGTAATTAAAAGTTAAAAACTTTATATAATAAAAAAAACGCCGAATAACAAACCTAGTTTATTAAAAATAAAGTTATATAATATTAAAATAGCTTTTTAATAATTATTTTAAATATAATTAATTTAATTATAAAAAAAATAAGTATATTAAAGCACTAAGTTATACTATTATAAATTAAAATAGTTAAGCTTTATAAAATAAACTATAAGTTAAATTAATATTGCTATATAAAAAATAAACATTTATAAATTAAAGAATTACTTATTATATAAAAAAGTTAAAATTAAAAAGCTAAAAAAGCTATTAAAAAACAAATAATTAAAAAAATATAAGTAAGTAATTATTGTATAAAAAGTAGTACTATATAAAAAAAATACTATAGAATTTACGGCAAACCTGGACATAATGCGCGCATATATTAAAATAAAGTAGAAATATTTAGTAAAAGTAAATTCGAATAGTACGAATTAATTTTTTATATTATAATTAAGTTATTTTAATTCTGCGTATAAAAATCCAAAAAAGTGCGCAGCTAACCCGTGTGCACAGCTGACCCGTGTGGTACGTTATATATAATAAACTTAAAAATACTTTATATAATAAGCTTATTAATTTTTATTATATTTAACTTTTTAAAAAGTTTATTTAAAATAATAATAATTTTATTTATATAAAGTTTAATTATTAGTTTTAAAGTTTATTATTTTTTTTAAGTTAAAAAGGTTTTTATTATTTAGTTTTTCTATAATAAATTAATAATATGCTTTTTTTTAATTATTTATACTTTTTTTAAATAATTATTAATTAAATAAATTATATATTATTTTTTTTAATATTTATTATATAATTATTTTTTATACAATAATATAGTTTAACTTATATATATTTAAAGTATATTAGTTTATTAATTAAAATAATAATTATGTTTAAGTTTTTAATTATTTTTATTTTATATAAACTTTTTTAGCTTTTTTATTTTTTTTATATAAAGATTTTATTATATAAAAAAAAAAAAATATATTATATAATATTAAGCTATTTTATTTTTAAATTATATAGTTAATTTCTATTTTTATATAATTTTTTTATAGTATTTTTATTATTTTTTAAATAGTTATTACTTTTTATACAAAAGTTAAAAAAAAAAAAAGTTTTTATTAATATAAAAGTATATTTTAAATATAAAAAAAGTTAATATAAAGTTATTTAGTTTTATTATATTATTTAAAGCTTTAATAATTATTTATAAAATTAATTTATTATTTATTTATATATTAATTTTTTTAAAAATATATTATATATATATTTTAATAATTTATAAGCTTATTTTATTTTTTTAATTACTTAATATGCTTTTATAACTATTTTTTAATATTATATACTTATAATTTTTATATAATTTTAAAATTTATTTAAAGTAAAGTTTATATTAAAGTTATATATAATATTATTAAATAGTTTTTAATATATATTAATTTTATATTTATATTATACTTTTTAAGTATTTTATATAAATATAAATTTTAAAAAATTAACTATTTAAAATAATATTATAATATTAATTATATATAGTACTAATTAGTTTTTTATTTTTATAATATTAATAATAACTTTATAATTAAATTTATAATTATTTTTAATTATAAATTTAAAGTAATATAATGCTTTATTATATATTTAATAATAATAATAAAACTTTTGAATTTTTTTTAAAATTAAATATTTAATTTTATATTTTATATAAATTAATATTTTATATAACTTTTTTATATAAAAATATTTAAAATGTTTATATAACTATTATAATTTAGTTATTATAAAGTAGTTTATTATTTTATATAAGTTTATATTAAAAAATAAATATTTTTATTTATATATAATAAAAAAAATACTTTTATTTTATTATATAATAATATTTTTTATATTATTAAAGTATATTTTTAATTAGTTTGTATTTTTTAATAAAAATAAAAATAAATTAAAAGTATTAAATATATAAAATATTATTGGTATGCTGTACTAAGGGGTAGTGCTGTATTTGAGTATAAAAAAGTGATGTAGAATTCTAAAATCCAGCTAAGCTAAATAGATTGGGCGGAGCCCAATCTATCCAACCTGGGCTAGGGGGAGGGCCCCACTTTACAAGTGGGTGCCTTATCTAATTTACCTACGCACCCCTTACTAAGGTGTAGCAATTATATAACTAATTTAATTATTAACTTTTATTATATTTATAAATACTATTATATAATTATTATTAAAATTAACTTTAATTAATTTAAAAGTTTAAATAGTTTTTATTTATAGTTTTTTTATAATTAAAAACTTTAAAGCGCTTATATTTTTAATAATACTTTAGTATTTTATATAATATTAATTATTAAATATAAATTAGTTTAAAAGCTTATTTAATATTACTATTTAAATATTTTCTTTTATAATAAAATATAAAAATATATTATTTAATAAGTATTATATTATATTTTTATTATATAAAAAAGAATTTTTATTTTTTTATTTTTATATAATTTAAAATAACTTTTATATTTTATAAAATAAGTTAAAAACTTTATTAAACTTAGTTTAGTTTTATATATTATTTTATATATATTAAAATATTATTTTTTTATATAAAACCTTTTTTAAAAAATATAATTAGTTAATTAATACTTTTTTTTTTAGTAAATAAAGAATTTTTTATTTATATAAACGTTTTTTTAAAAGTAAATATTTATATAATTTTAAATAAAATACTATTTTTAAATATTATAAAAGTATTATATAATACTTTTATTTTAAATAAAGTAATAATTAATTTAATTATAATACTAGTTTATATAATATATATTTTCTTTTTTTTATATTAAATATTTATTTAATAAGTTACTTTTAATTTATAAATATATATAAAAGTCAAAAAAAAAGCTTTTATATATAAGTTTTTAAAAAATAAATATTATTTTAAACTTTTATATACTTTTATATACTTTTATAACTATTATACTAAAGTATATTTTATTTATATATTTTATATTAAATATTTTTTATATTTTAAATAACTTATTAATTATAATTTTTAAGACTTTATATAAAGTATAATTTTTTTTTATTAATATATTTATATAAAAATAATATTTACTTAATTTATTTAATATTAATTATAGTTTATAATTATATTAAAATATAAGTTTATAATATTATATATTTTTTTTTATATATAATTAGGTTTAATATAATATATATACTAGTTTTTTATATAATTAGTAAAAATAATTAAAAATACTATATAAAATTAATTTTTTATAATTATTATATTTTATTATATAATAAATTATACAGCTTTTTAAAGTAGTTTTTATTTTTTTTTTAAGTTTTTAAAAATATTTAATATTTTATTAAAAAAATAACTTTATTTTAAATATTATACATAAAAAAAACTTAAATTTAAAATATAAGTATTTTAATATTTATTATTATATAAATAGTTAATTATTTAAAAATTTACAAAAAATATTAAAAAATTAAATATTTTATTATAAATTAAAAGTATAATATATTTTTAAATTATATAATAAAGTTATTATTTAAAGTAAAAAACTAATAATATTTAATTAAAAAAAATATTTTTTAAAAGTACATTTTTAATTTTTAAGTATTATATAATAGTATGTTTTTTTAAATAAAAGGTTTTTTTTAAAGTTATATATAAAAGTTTTTTTAAAATTATAATTATATTTTAAATATAAAAATAATAAAGCTTTTTTATTATATAAATAAGTTTTAACTTAAAAAGTATTAATTTAAAGTAAAAAAAGTTAATTATTATATAATGTTTTTTATTTTTAAAAAAATAAGTAATATTTAAAATTTTTATATAAAAAGTTAAAGTTTATATATAAAAATAAATTTGCTTTTTATTAATTATATAATATAGTTTTTTTTTAAATAAAAAACAAGCTTTTAATTTAAAATACTTTTTATATAAAATATATTATAAATTTATATAATAATTTTATTATTAATTTATTAAAAAGTTTAAATTTTAATTAATTTAAAGTTTTTTAATAAGTTTTTTTAAAAATTTTAAAAATTATACTAATTTTCTTTATATTTAATTAAAAAATATATAGTTTATATATTTATATTTTTTTAAGTTATTATAAAAAAATTATATAAAGTATTATTATATATAAAAAAATTAATTTTCCGTTATATACTAATTAAAAGAATATTAATAGCTTTTAAAACTTTTTTTATAATAAGTTTGTAAAAAAAGTTAAAAAAATAAATTAAAAGCTATTTTTTAAAAAGTTTAATATTTTTATACAACTATTTTAACTAGCTATTTAATAATTAATTATTATATAATATTATATTAAATATAAAAAAATTAATTATAAAGCGAATTTTTACGTAGTTTATATAATAGTAATTAAAAGTAGTACAATTATACGTTATTAATTAAATATTTATATAAAAAGCTATATTTAAAATATAAATAAGTAATTAATTTCTTTATTTTATTAATATTACTAAAAAATAAAGTATAATATAAAATATATAGCTTTTAAAACATTAAATATAATCCCGTTTTTATTTAATTAATTTATATTTTTAAATTAAAAATACTAATTAGTATAAATAAGCTATATATAACGTTACATAAAAATAAAACATATAAAAATAAAGTAAAATAAATAACTTTTGTTTATTAATTTATTTATTTTTTAAATACAAAAGTGGAACTTTTATACGTAGAATTTTTTTTTTAAAAAGGAAATTGTTATAATTACTATTTATAAAGTATATTACAGTTTTATATTATATATATTATAAAAAGTATTTATTTTACTTATAAATCGTACTTTTTTTACTTTTATTTTAAACTTTAGCTGTATTTTTCTTTTATTATAATAATATATTAGAATTATTATTGTATTTAATTTAAAATACTTTTTATTATAACAATTTTAAAGCTTTTTTTTTTAAATTATTTATAATTTTATAATAATATTATATATTAAAATAAATACTTAATAATTATATATTTTATTAATAAACTATAATTAAAGCTTATTTAAAATACTAAAAACTTAATTTAAATAATAATTTAATTTAAACTTTTAAAATACTTTTTTTATATAAATATTATTTTTATTTTTTTATTATAGTAAATTTAAAAAATTAGTATATTATTATAGTTTTAAAAACTTAAATTTTTAAAGAACTTTTAAATACTTATTAATTAAACACTATTTAAAATACTGTAAAAACGGGCATTTTTTATAGTATAATTAAACAATTATTAAAAAAAGAAATTTTAAAAAAAAAAAAAGAAAAAAAAAAAAAAAAAAGTAGGAATTTTAAAAACCTTTAAAATTATTAACTAAAATCCTTTAGTTAATAAAATTACTTTTTTTTACTTTTTAATAATAATAGCTTTTTATTTAATATTTTATTAAATAATAAAAATAAATGTTATATATATAAATAATATTATTAAAAGCATTATAAATTACAATTAAACAATAATATTATAAATTTTAATTAACTTTTTTAATTTAATTACTTTTTTTTATTTATAAAGTTTATTTATAATAAATAAACTAAATAAGTAAAAAAATTAAAGCTAATATTTAAAGCTAATTTATAAAAATTCCGTTATAATAATATTAAAATTTTAATAATTAATATTAAAATAAACTAAATATATTAAAATGCTTATTAAATAAAAATTATAAATAAAATACTTAAAAAAAAAAACAACTTATAAATTATTAAAACACTTTTATTAAATAAATATAAATACTTATTTATTAATTAAAGTATTTTAAAGCTAATATTAATAAATAATTTAAATATATTAACTAGTTATTTTAATAATACTTTAAATAATTTAACTATTATTTTTTTTAAATTAAAAACTAAAATATATAAAAATTTAAAAAAAAACAAGCTATATTGTATTATTAAAAATTAAACGAATTACTATAAAAAAAGCTTTTTAATTTTTATAATTTATTATTAAATAAACGAAGTAATATAATAAATATAATAATTAAATATAAAAAACTAATAAATTACTTTTTATTTTAAGCTTTTTAGTTTTAAATTAACTTAATATTAATAATAAATATTTTTTTAAATTTATTTTAATTTATTAGCAAATTTAAACTAATATAAAAACAACTTTAAAATATATATTAAAAAAGTTATAACTTTTTTTTTACTTAATTAAATAAGGATTTTAATACTTATAACGTTTATTATAAATATTAAAAACTTTTATTTTTTAAAAGTAAAGCTTTAATTTATAATAATAAGTTTTTATTTAAAAATACTAATACGAGTTATTAAACAAAACCCGTATTTTAATATAAAATAAAAAGCATTTAAATAAAAAATAAAAATAAACTAATTTTAATTAGTTTATTAAAAGCTTTTAAGTATTTTTATTATAATAAATTAAAATATTTTTATAATTAATACTTTTAATTAATTAATAACCTTAATTATAAAGCTTATTATAAAGTTTTAAAAGAATTTAAAAAACTAAAATTAATTAAAAAAAAGTACTAATATTACCTTTTTTTTAATAAAAAAATAAAAAAAATAGCTTTATTTTACTATATAAATAATAATTAAAAAAACTAACTATAAACTTAGTTTTAAAGCTTATTAAAACTAAATTTAATAATAACTTTTTTATATTTATTTTATTTTATTTTTATATTTTATATATTATTTATTTTATAAATTTTAAAAAATCTTTTTTAATTATTTATATTAATTTAAATTTTTATATTAAATATAACTATATAAACTATACTTTTACTTTATAATATAAATTAAAAAAAGTATTTTTTAAACTATAATTTTTTTAGTTTATAATTATTAGTAAAATAATTATTTATAATTACTATAAAATTAATTATAAACTAATTAATAATTATAAAATTACTTAAATATCTTATTATATTTATATTATAATTATTAAAAATAATAATTTTAAAAGTAATTTTATATTATTATTATAAATTTTTTTAAAAAATTTTAACATTATTTTAAATTTAATAAATAATTATTAGTTTTTTAAATTATAATATTAGTAATTTAAAATATTAATACTTTATTAATTTATAAAAGTATATTATAATAAAAAGTTTTATTAAATATTAATTAAATTATTAAAACTTTTATAATTTAAAAAAGTAAAAATAATTATAAATTAAGCTTTAATTATAATTATTTTACTTAAGTTTTAAAAATATTTTAAATTTTTTTAATATTAAAAAGTAAATATTTTAATTTATAAAAAAAAAAAAAATTTAATAATTAATTTAAAACTAAGTATTATTATATTTTATTATTTAATATACTTTTTTATATAAAATAAGTTAAAAAAGCTTTAAATATAGCTTAATATTATATTAAAATTTAATAAAATTAGGAAATTTAAAAGCTTTATTAAAATATTTATTTTATTTATTTTTTAAAAAAATAATAAGCTAAAACTATATATAAATTATAAAAAACTTAATAAAGTTTTTATTAAAAATTGTTATATTTTCTTACTTATTTTAAAAATATTAAATAAAATATTAAAAGTAAAAATATTTTTTAAAATTAACTTTAAAAATATTTTTTAAAATTAACTTTAAAAATACTTATTATAAATTATAAATTAAAAAAAAAAAAAAAAAAAATAGTTTTTTAAACTTATTATAATTATTACAAATTTTTAATTATATTAATAAGTTTATATAATACTTTAGCTACTTTTTAAAACTATATATATAAAGTATTTAATAATTTTTTAAATAAATATTATTTACATTTTTTAAATAATATATTAGTTTTTTTAAAAACTAAGGAAAAATAAACAAAATATATTTAAAATATTATTAAAAAGCTTTAAAAAACAAACTTTTATATTAAACTTTTTAAATATTAGTTTTATTAAAATAAGTTTAAATTTTTAAATTATATTATTTTAAGTAATAATATTAATATAAACTTAAATAAAATCCGAACTATAAAAAAATAACTACTTTTTAACTTCCGTTATAAATTTTAATAATATATAAAGTTTTATAACTTTTATTAATATTTTATTAATAAGTATTTTTAAATTTTAGTTTTTTTTTTTAAGTTTTTAAAAATAAGTAAATTAAAAATAAAAAAAAATTAAATTTTTTTAAATACTTTTATAATAAAAGCCTTTAAAAAAGCTAAAAAAGTATTTAAAAAAACTATTTTTTTATATATTTTAACTTTAAAAAATAAATATTATTAAAAACTAATAGCTTTAATATTATATTTATAAGTAATTTAATTTAAAAAAATAATTAAAGCTAATAAAAACCTATTTTATTTTATTTTTATAAGTTTATAAAATAAAAATTAAAATATAATACTTTAAATAAAGAAATACTAATAATTATAAATTATTTTAAATATTAAAAATACTATTTATAAAATAATAAATTATTTATTAAAGTTTTTATAAATTATAATAACTTATAAACTTTTATAAAAATATTTAAACTTAATAAAAAATAAGTTAAATAATATATATATTTAATATTATTTAATTTTATTATATATTATAAAAATAATAAATAAAATAAAATTAATAATTTATTAAAATAATTTAATTATATAATAAAATTAAAGTTAAATAATAATTTATTATTTATATTATAAAAGAAAATTATAATTATTAATATTAAAATTAATAATAAATACTTAAAAATTCTAACGTACTAAATAAGTAAGCTGCGCAAACGGGTGAGCTGCGCACTTTTTTACATTTTTGTATATATATTTTTATTTTATATATATTTTAATAACTAAATATGCTTTTATTGTACGAAAATAATGATATATAGCTTGTATTATAAGCTTTATAGTAAAACTAAAAAATGTTTGTACAATGTGCTGCAAAACTCTACAATGTTTTTAAGGCCACGTTTTATAGTTGTTGTAATGGAATTGCGTTGTATAATACAATACGTTTAAAATTATGCCAATTATTAAAATATAAAAAAGAATTAATTATATAATATATTTTTAATTTAAATATATAAGTATTTCTGCTAAAGTTATATAATATAGAAAATATAGCTAATTTGCTACTTTATATATATAACGCGCCTTTAATCGGAATTAAATAGGCTTTAACTTTTATACAATAATAACCTGCTTTTTGTACAAGTTTTAATTACTAAATTAATTACTAGTAAATCTTTTATAAAAATCCTAATATATACTAAATATAGTTTACTTTTATATAAAATACGATTATAATTAAAAGTATATTAAAAGAAAATATTTATAACTTTAATAAAATAAGCTTTATAATAAGAAAAATGTTATCCAAAATAGTTATTACTTTGTTCAACTATTAAAAAAAACTAAAAGCTGTATAATAAGGAAATTATAAATGGTTATTTGTATTACAAGCTATTTTTTCGTACGGTTATGCTGTTTTGCTATATATTATTTTAGTAAAACTAACTTACTTACTTTTTTAGTATTAAAATAATTATTTATTATCCTTTTAGAAAATTACTATAATAAAAAATAAATAAACTATAAATAAAAAAAGCTTAAATTAAATTAAGCATTTTAATAAATATATTATTTATTATATAAAAAGTATTTATTGTTTTTTAATTCTTAATAGGTATAAAAGCTATTATTTTATTATATTTAAATTATATACTAAAAAATACAATATTATTATACTTTGTATACCTTTTTATTTATTGTATTATTTTTAGCCTTTTAATATTAGATGTTTTAGCTTTTTAAAATGGTTGTACGGCAAAAAAATCAATAAATTAGCCTGGGTTTATATTATATACGTTGAAAAAAAAGATTTTCTTATATTATTTTATAAAGTATATAAAGCTTTAATAACTAAATAAAATATTTAAGTAAGCTTTAAAAAGTTTAGCTTTGTTTTGTACAATTTAATATATATTATTTTGCAGCTTTTATTTAAAATTTTAACTAAAATACCTTTAAAGTTATTTAATAAATTTTAAATTTAGGAGTTAAAAATGCTGTATAATAAGAAAAATGCGTATTTCTAAGCCTAATATATTAAAAAAAAGGTTGTGTAATACTAGAATAGCTTTTTAATAGTTATTTTAAATACAATTGACTTAATTATAAAAGGTACTTTGTTGTTAAAGTATTAGGTTGTATTATTGGAAATAAAAGTAGCTAAACTTTAAAAAGCAAATTATAAACTAAGCTGTTATCGCTGTATAAAAAACAAACGTTTTTAAGTTAAAGGATTACTTATTATATAAGAAATGTAAAATTAAAAAACTAAAAAAACTGTTAATAACCAAATAAATAAAGAAATACGGTTAGGTAATTGTTGTACAAAAAAAAATGTTATATATAAATAGTATTGTAAAATTTGCGGCGAGTTTGGATATAATGCTTGTATGTGTTAAAATAATGTAAAAGTATTTAGTGAATATAATTCCGATTGAATTGAATTAATTTTTTATGTTTTGGTTAAGTTATTTCGTTTTTACGTACGAAAATGCAAAAAAGTGCGCAGTTTACCCGTCCGCGCAGCTTACTTATCTAGTACGTTAATTAATAAATTATATATTAAAAAATTATTTATAATTTAAAGTATTTTTATATAAATAATAATATATAAATAAATACAAATTATTACTAATATAAATAATGTTTTAAATTTAATATTAAATTATACTTTTTAAAATTTAATTTAAAGTATTTAAAATTAAAATTTAAAATATTATTATATTTAATATTAAATTTAGTATAAAAAACTAATAAAACCTTAATAAAATGCTTTAAATAGTTTATTATTATATAATAATAAAGCTTATATACTTTTAAAAAAAGTAATATATTTTAATTAATTAAATTATATTATAATAACTTATTAATAAGTTATTTTAAAAAAATAAAAATAAAAAAGTTATTAAAATAAAAGTTTTATTAATTTAGTTTTAAAAAAAATACTAATAATTATATAAATAAATATATAATATATTTTAAAGTAAAAGTAAAATATTATTAAAAATATAGTAAATTAAATGCTTTACTAATTTTTATTATATTTATAAAAAAGTTATTTATAAATTTTATTATTAATTTATTATAAATTTATTATTAAAATAAGTTTATTAATATTATATTAGTAATTATTAATTAATTTATTAAAATAACTTATTTATTTTTTATAAATACTATTATTATAATTATTAAATTAATAGTTTTATTTTATTAAAAAATTAAATACAAATTTAAATTACTTATTAATATAATATTAAATAAAAATACTTTTTTTATAAATAAATTTTAATTAAAATTATATTATTATATTAAAATTAAATAAAAATATTTAATTATGTTTTACTTTAAAACTAATAATTAAACAAAGTATATATACTAAATTATTAAAAGCTATTTTAAATACTTTATTAATTTAAAGTAAATAAACTAATTATAATTATTAATATAAATTTATTTTATTATAAATTTAGTTATTAATAATATTATAAGTATATTTCTTTTTAAAGCTTTATATAATTATATATTAAAATTCTATACTTTTATTAAAAATAACGTATTATATAAGTATTTTATTAGTATAAACATTTTATTAAGTTTTTAGCACTTTTGTATAATTATATATAATAATTTAACTATAATAAAAAAAATTAATTAAAACTATTTAAAATTATTTTTACT
>MU281518.1:0-22379 GCA_022385595.1 Xylaria palmicola
TTTTGTTATGTCCTAGATTGCGGATCCGATTCGTTTTCGGCCGGTAAAGCCTGCGTTAATTCACACCCCCTCTTTTAGTCTAATGCCGAGAAAATGGGGGCGTGGACCTCCTTCGCAGCTGTGAGTAGCAGGTCTGGGTCGGGCATTACCCTAGTACATCCCAAGACAGGAATCAAAGTACTATAGCTTTTTCAAGACACACAAGTAGAAACCGTCAGTCTTTAAAAATGCGCCGGTACTATAAATCCCGTCTGCTAAAATCAGGGAGGAAAGAAGGATTAGATGGAATCTTATAAATAATCAATTTCCTTGCGGATAATCCTTTGTACCGAGACACTAATCTATTACAGGGTACTTAATCCTCCACCCTATATTGTTTTAGTTTGCCATTCTTTCGGGCGGTCCCCCACCCGCAACAGGCACGGAGTTAGTAGAGCAAAGAACTTGTGGAGCGGCATGTTTTTGTGGGTATCTCAAGCTCCACAATACTTCTTAGCGCTTTGCATATACCACATTATATAGCTAAAGCGCGGCATATAGCTATAACTGGATTAAATACCTTTGTATTAGCGAATTAAGGGATGGCAAATACTGCAAATCCACATAAGCGGACAAGGGGGTTAGCAAGAACCGTAATAATAAGGCAACGAAGACGAAAAGGGCTTCACGTGTTAATTTTGTATACCAAGCACGTATCTGTAAATAATAAGATATTCAATATCTAGGGTACCGAGCTGGAAGTTGAATGATTTAGATAAGAGCTGAAGCGAAAGGGAGTACTGTGAGCGAACAGGTGGCATTCGAGAATCCGAATACACTCTAACATGGGATAAGATAAGTCTTTGTCTGTTAATAATTACTCGTAGCTGGGTACTTGATCAGTCTAAGCCGTACACCAATATTACGTTAGATGCTAGTTATAGAAGTCGGCGGTATTTGGCCGTCAACATTTTCACGTGTAAAGGGTTAAGTTGTTCGGAATAACGATCGGTTGCACAGGAGTCGTAGGCCGATTGGCGGCAGTCTTTTACTTGACTAGCGTAATCTTTCTGATAGATAGAGTTTTCTGTCTGCCATAGGAAGCAGTAGCGTTTAGGACGGCGGCAATTCAGCTCTGGTAAGAACCCGTCTGGCTGGGCTAAAAGAATTATTAAATCTGTCTATACTTTCTTTAACCCTGCTTTCGATTTCACTACTCTACAACCTTTTATTGCGATTAGAACTTAAGAAAATTCTCAGCTGCGTATTAGCTACTAGTTGCGCTAGGAATCTGCTATTTTAGGGCAGGCAAGTGGCGCTCTCGTTGTTATAACGTAGCTTGACGGCTACATGGAACCCCCTCCTATGTACTATATAAGCTACACCCCTTACTTATTTATTATTGAGAAAGTGCTGGCATTCTCGGGAGAACAAAACCACACAACCCTACATATCTAAACTCTCGTGGGACATACGGGTCAAAGGACAACGTAAGGTGAGTGATCAGCCTGGCCAGTAGGGCCAGGCCCGGCAACTGGGATCGTAAGTCACGGCGGGAGGTCGGAGGTCCTGTGGGTATAAGTCAAACGAACGAAATAAAGGTGTATTCTCTGTGTGTGTCAAAGGCCGTGGTGCTTGTGTTTATGTAGAGAAAGCGAAAAGTCGAGACGCGACGTTATATATCGTAGAAACAACGCAATAGTGTCTCCTGCATACATGCCAAATTACCCTTGCGGCCACACTAGCCCCGTCGCATTATACACTTTTTTTATGCTTTTTAAGCTTTAGTTTTATTAAAGTTTTACATTAGAATATATTATTTTTACACGTTATACTTAATTTATAAAACTTTTTTATTATTATAACACTTGTGTTATTACGATAAAAAGAAAGTTTTATAAGTTAAATACAACGTAAAAAATAATATATTTTAATATAAAACTTTAATATAACTAAAGCTTAAAAAGTTTTTAAAAAGTGTACAATAAATAAGTAAGAAATATAGTTTATATAGTACATAAAAAGGGTTTTATATAGCCGACAAGCTACGTTATAACAATATCGTATTATTATGATTATCACTTATTGAGTATACCACACTACCATACTGCATGTACTATAAGAGGTACTCGTCCCGCCTACTTCAAGCTTTAGTTATGTCTTTCTCCTACTATGACAATACACTAGAACTACTGTTCTCGCGGAGGTATGGCGAGAGATCACGTGGAAGAATAGACCAGTGCTCTTCTCAACTAGATAGATCTGTTGATCATGTATTCGGATGATCCCTCAGAAGGAGAGATCTAAATAGAGGGGGTTGCACCCCCGATTTATACACAAAAGAGATCACCTGACCTAGTGCATAGGTGAGCCTTCTTCCTTCGAGACCCACATATACGTGACAACTGTTGTACCTGACTGTAACGACTCAGCTATATGGCACACTGAGTATCATGTAGTTGGTTCCGTGTCGTAGGCGTTGTTCGATCAAAGGTAAGCCCACCGATGGAGGCTACGCGCGAATAGAACTTGATAGGAGCGGGCTAGATATGGGCGGTTCGCGATTGCCCAGAACAGAGCCGATCAGACAGAGGGTATCACCCCTAGCTTGCAGGAACAGGTTGTAGTGACCACGAGCGATGATATGCTGAGCCTAAAAGGCACGATCTGGCATCATATTGTAAGAACTAAGGGATATATCTGGTGTACTGGATACCCCCTTTTTTGTATAGATAGAGCTTGCCACGTCCCATACCCCCAGGGAGGTCTACGTTGTGGTATATATTACCCCGTACCGACGTTAAACATAATCAATCAATCAACCAGAACAGAGCCGAGAAACGGGTCATCTAGCATGGTATTTCTAGGAAAGTATAGTAGATCAACGATGTCGTCATCTCTAGGGAGCAGACTAGGTTGCAGTGCCATACTGTAGAAGAAGTAAGGTTATGAATAACAGAGCCAGGTAGCATATCGAATGGAAAGTGAAAACAGAACTGCGGCGTCTAGCTCAGCATCGGCTCAATATTTCATCCGAAATCCGCGTGGTCTCACTGTGGGGGTTGTGCGATGGCCTCGCCTCGGCGTCACCCTTCACCCTAACAAGTCTGCCTGCAGCTGCTACGTACTGGAATTAGAGATAATTCAACGTGTTTGACTGCCAATATGTCCCAACCAACCCGGTATTGTATTGTTGGCAACCATCTATATAGTCTATATTGAAAAGGCAAGGCCAAAGTTACAGGCTGCCTTGTAGCCTGCGACCTTGGCCTCGATCAGTATGTTCGAGATCATGTGAACGACGGTACTTTCTTGCGACCAAGGCACTTGGATACCGGTTACAGCCCCCCCCCGTAGTTAGTCATGGTACTATGTTTCGTATGTCCGAGAGCAGGCGAACCTAGCGTAAATAGTTGTGTCCGGCCCACCTCAAGGCAGATTGATTGCCTGATGGAAGGTCATGCTGCGAGATGGGTTTAGCCAACAACAGCCTACCACTCGCCCCTGTGATAGCCTTGGAGGCCTCGATAGGCAGATTTCAGTAAAGAAGCCGACGATAAGCACGTGGAACATGCGTCAGGGGGGCGACCTTTAGGAAAACATTATCCCATCCTCTGAGACTAAACATACGCACCAGTATATAAAGCCTTTCTGTTGCACTTCTGCTCTAGACTTTCCATCTTCTCTTCACCTTTTTTTTTATACTCTTTGCTACTATCGACAATACCATGGTAGAACTTGACGCGATGTGGCCCTCGACTTTTGACTACACATTTCTCCCCTTTCTACTTCTCAGGGAAGGTCAGGGCTTTGAATCTGACGACAACTATCAATGGCCTGTCCATTTTAACATGGACGAGAGTCTGGTACAATTCTATCCAATTTTGCCCTCGACGTATGACTGCAAATTGCCCTCCTCTTTACTGGCCAAGGGAAGCCAGTCGGATGAGTCTATTGATAACACTCTATGGCTTATTCATTTAGACGAGTCGGCTATGCGGGTTAACGAGTCTGAGGGGCTGGATGGGTCCGAGTTGCCTGAGTTTGACTATGTGCCTTTTGGCACCGAGTCCGACATCACCGATGAAGAGATCTTCGGTTTCTATACCGAAATCTCAGAAAACCGACCGCTTAGCGCAGCAGTCGCTCAGAAAGGGGGCTTGGAAGCGATGTTGGTTACTCAGCACGAGAATTCTTCAAGTGCCAGCGGGGGAGAGGTATCGCAACACGACACAACAGCTGGCTACTCTTCTCTATCAGCACAGCCTACGCCTACAGCAGCTCCTTATCCTGGCCAGAAAGTGGACAAGGAAACGGTCCAAGCCCTTCCAGGCCGCGCGGCGTCCAACAATGATACGCACGCGACAGCCCTGGAACATAAGGATACGGCGCACAGGCACGAAGATTGTACTGGTTCTCAAGACGGCTATTCCGGGATGAGTACGGGGAGTCTTCGAAGCTTTCAGCGTAAGCGCAGGTGGTCTCACCTACAGCCTGCTCAAACTCCGAAACGGCCGAGACGTCACGCTCCACGATGTCAAGTCCAATCAAAACAGCATAAAAAGAGCGCCAGAGTACGGTTCGATTCTGCTGTGTATATGAAAGATTCTCCTTGGCAACAGACATTTAAGTGGGTGAGACGCGAGAAGAATTGGAAGGTGTTAGAAGGCAGATACGGCCACGATATATACAGCTGTTTCGAGAAGAACCGTACCGACCTGCTAATATATGTACGGGCGGAGGCTGGGGATGTGGTGCCGATACAGTGGGATACGCGAATGGAGGAATTTATCAGTATTGATGTTCCTGGAGAGAGGGAGTATGAGCTATACGTTAGCCTGATAGAATGTCTGTTGAAAAACCCAGGTCAGTATATCGAGTTGAAGTACCGGAAGCTCCGTGAAAAGTCCATATTATAGGACAAATACATGTACAGTTTAGCTTCGTATTAAAACAGATGCACTGCCCATACTGCGTGCACTGCCCAAGGAGGGCTTTACCCATGCATTCCCTGGTATCAAGGCTCCTGTATTTAGTAATTACAATAAACCAATTGAGGGACAGTTTGATCATAGCGAGAGATAGTATATTAACTGATTGAGAGGTTCTTTTTTTTGCCGTGCGTGCTGTTGTAGATGCGCCCGTGGGTGCCAGAATAGAAGAAACTAAATACTACGCTTTTACCCCTGCGACCCCCTCTACGTAATCAACGCCTTATTCTCACTCACTACTTCAGTACTGAGTACGCTGAGCAGCTCAAGGTATTGAAGGAAGGAATGGCTATATATCGAGAGGATGGGTTCCTGTATTCAGACATTCATTACTTCACTTATCAATCTAAGCATTCACTTAGTTCTTGGAACCATCTGAATGAAGCCCATGCTTTGACGACAAATGCAACGATCCCTCCACGATAACTGATCAGCATTCTACATTTGCCCTTAACCCTAAGAACAGTTAACCGCAACACGGTTCATTCTAAATACATTGCAGTATTACTTTATATAATACTTAGTGTAGCCTTGGTCGTTACATGCTAGTGGAATCCGGGTTATAAATAACAGGCATAGGGTAACTCTTCATCTAAAAATTATGAATGACTTCTTTGAAACGCGGAACTTTATAATTATACTTACAATTTGCGAATAGTCAGGCGGAGCAATCTGCCGAGAATTATAGACGTAAGAGCGGTTTCCATCCCACAATAAAATGTACGCTTCGAATCCAAAGTCTCTATGAAACTCGTGGACTTTTTTAAATAGGGTGCCTCGGCGCCTTGACCGTTTTGTATGCTGACGCTTTTTGGCTTGTAGGGTTGTCTTTTGGATCTTTATAAGCTTGGGACTTAAGGAAGGCAACCGAGGAATTTCAACCTCGGGCAATATGGTTGGTTGAACGAGCGAATAGTCCATGTTGCGCAGTACGTAGAAAGCTAAAAATATTAATATAAACCAGTAAATGTACCAAGTAATACATGAAAGGAAATCACAAAAATATATTAAATAATGTATAGCTAAAAATTAACTTATTATTTGTTGAATTAATTGTAATAATGTGCAGGATTGTTTAAAAACCAGGTTGCTGGATTAAAGGCCAGCAAACTGGATACTAATTAGTATATAATATTACTGCCAGAATCCAGGTTTTGGTAAAAATCCACTACTTATTCCTATTACATTTTAATTATTAAAAAAATAATTATAATAAGAAATAAAAAGAGGCGCTTTATAATTTTAATAAAGTTTCATTTTAGTTATTTAACTATCACTTTTTAAAAAAAATCATTTACTTATAATAATATATTATAACAACATTATGGCTTTTACTTATTTAAACAATGATTATGATATTATACTTAAGTTTGGAGATTATTACCGACGGAGATACTTACTCGAAACAAATTCTATGCAACCTACGAGCGAGACACTCAGCAAGCAGGATATTGCATACTATGAGCAGGTTATTCATTGTCACGACCTTACTAAGACTTTTGAGAACCAACTCGACCTTGAGCTTGGATTTTATCATGGCGTGAGAGACCAAATCGCGGCTATCTCGAGAGTTTGGGATGCTGTCCTTAAGGAAAAGAACCGTTATGATGTAGAAGGCTGGCCTTCAATGAATAAGCAGTTCATGGAGTCGTTCCTCTTATGCCTACATATTATTCCTGCGCAGATAAAAACAGGCTATCTCGGGTCCTCTTTGCTACGGTCCACCTCGAATACGTTGGCCCATCCAGATAGCCTCCCTATCAACCTAAGCGAAGAGCAGGGGCTTGACAAGACTGCTGGCCAGTCGTCACAGGAGCCCGTGCCGGCTTTCTCTTTCGGTGATTTCCCTGGATTCGATTCCCAGGTGGAAGACTTATTTCAACCCGCATTGGCAAATCAAGAAATCCAGCAACTGCCGGCTTCGTATTTTCAGAGAAATACCGTCGGTTGCACCCCTAGCCAGGTATCTGTCAAGAGCGAGATGATTTCTCCCTCGACTAATGGTGGCGACTATACCATAGAGGGAGGTTATCGCGATTCTGGCATTATCTGGGGCGGGAAAACAACTACATTAGATCCTCGTCAACTACTTTCAGGCGATCTGGCATCCCTTGACGACGGGTTAGAGAACGACTTGTTCAATCCCGGAGCCCTACGCAGAACAACTGCGCATCAATGGCAGCTGAATAGTTTGCAGCAGGAGTCCTCTACAAAAAAAAAGAATAATACACAACTGCTATCAGATATTACAGCACAGGACAGTCCTATTCAAAGACCACCTCCCAAATGCCAAATTTCTAAGCTACAATGTCGAGTTTCAAAGAAACGGAAAGTTACGGAAATCGAGGACCTTGAAGAGAACGTCCCCGCCAACCCTCCTGCGAAGCGTCGCTCAAGGGGAAGGCCTCGCCGCTCTCAAACGCTGGGTCCCCAAATGAACAAAATATAAGGTAGATTAGGTTTACTATGCTTATATTCTTATGTTTTTGTTTTCCTACTAGTTTTTGATTTGGGATATATTTTTTCCTTTTTTTTATTTAAACAAACTTTTAGGTTTTTTTTTTTTTTAAAAAAAAAAAAAAAAAAAAAAGGAAAAAAAAAAAGAAAAGCTTCAAAGTATTATTATAGATTAGCAGCAATATAACTTGTTAAAATAACTAAACAAAATGTTAATAAATTGTAACGACCAAGGCTACACTAAGTATTATATAAAGTAATACTGCAATGTATTTAGAATGAACCGTGTTGCGGTTTAGGGTTTCAAGGCCCAACCCATTGCCAAGAACCCAAGGACCCATGGGCCCCCATGGGCCCCCATGGGTTGCCAAGGCCAATTGGGTTGGGTTGGGATGGGTTGGGTTGGGATGGGTTGGGTTGGGCTGGGTTGAAAACAGTTGGGTTTTAAAAACCTTACAAAAAATTAATTCTAAGAGGAACATTTTTATTTATTTGTAAGGAAATGAAAATTTAAAAAGTAAAAAATTAAAAAATAAAAAATAAAAAATAAAAATTAAAGTAAAATAAAAAAAAATAAAAAAACTAACAGTACTAATTATTGTACTAATTTAGCGTATAAATCAATTTAAAGTAACTAAATTACAAATTAATAAAGAAAACCCCGAGTTGTACTAAAGCATCCTATAATTGCAAATAAAAAGCAGGAGGGGTAGAAGAAGTCTTAGGAACACAAAGAAAAGGGATAAAATAACGAATAAGTTTTAAGGGGATAGCTTCCAAGTTAAAACCCAGAAAGAATTAATTAACTTTATTGTTAGGCCAAGCATTTGTAAAACTAGGTAATAAAACAAATCCCGGATTAACAATATAGTTATTTAAGTAATAACCAAACCTAATAATTTCTTTTAGCATGCCCGAAATAGTTGGGACACTATAGACAAAAGAAAGTAAAGAGCTTGGCTACGGAAAACTAATACATTAACGTTTAGTAAGGTGGAACGTACGTTTTTTATTATAGCTATTAAATAATTAGTACAGAAATTAGTACAAAGGGAATAATAGCTTACTACTGGGCAGCACAGCTATGTTTTGCTTTACAAGCTTAGATAGGAAAGAATTGTTTCCATCTCTAAACATCTTTAAGCTGGGCACGCGAAAGAAGATAGCATAAATGTTTCTCTTTAGGTGTAAAAATTATTTAAAAGGTAAGAGAAGAGGGACTAATACAAGAAGCAGAATTTTAATTAATAGGAAAATCTGGATTAGAATAAAGAATATCGGAAATTAAACAAGGAATGTAGAATAGTTATAAGCGCATAACTTGAATCTTATAAAATAAAAATTTAAGTGTAAAAACAAAAGCTTTTTTCCAAGCTTTATAAATAATAAGATTAAATGTTTAAACTATTAAAAAATGTTATAATCTATGTACTAATTATATTACTTATTTAAACTATAGCAACGTTTGTATAATTTTAATTAAACCGCTTAAGGAAGGCCGGTAAGCGGAAAAGACTATTAATATACGTAACTAAGCGTACAGCCCAGCTATTAATGGTTTTTTACCAGAGACAAAGCTAAGGATCATTGTTTGGAAAGGGGGGCCATTTGGGTTAAATGATCTATAAGGGAGAATAAGTAAATTGTACTAATTATGTACTAAGAAGAAATAAACTTACTTTGTAGCATTTGTTGCGGATTAATTTTTCAGCTTTAATAAAGAGAAATAATGTTCCTTTAAAAGCATAGGTTATAGCTTGCTCTTCAATAAACTTAAGAATATATTCCTAAGGCTTATACCACTTTGCATTTTCTTTTTGGACTTCTTTCGCAAGAAGGAATGCATATTTCGAATCGTTTTTATTAAAATTAATAATTTCAAGCTCGTTATAAGGTCCAATAACGAATTTATAATTATTATTATCAAAGTTAATATTTAATAACGGATTAATTAAAAGTTTTGCAAACATAAGCACAATATAGTTGTACTGCTCCGCAACTTGTTCCGGATGTTTGTAACGTTAACAACTAAAACAATTAGTACAAAATTAGTACAAAAATGTTAAAAAACATACTATTAATCTAAAACTTGGGCTGCAATTTGCTGCTTAGCATTTTTTACTTTTTTAACTAATATATCAGTGTTGCCTTTTGCTTATTCCTTTTATTTCCGCTTAATCTAACGTTTTAAAGCAGTTACACTGTTTTCATAGGCGCGTTGTCCTAAAAAACAATTGATGTTACGGGCGCAGGCTTTTTAAGTATACGGATTGCTGGAAAGTTCTTCTTCTTGCTTCCGGCGTTTAAATACAGGATTACCCTAATTATCGCCCTAATTATTACCAGCTGGGCGTTTTCCAGTTATCTAATGCAAATTAGTACATGATTAGTACAGAAGAAAAGAAAGAAATACTTTGGTTGTATAAGAAAATCTGAAAAAAAAAAACTAAAAAAACATTAGTATAAAATAAAAACAAATAAAACTAGAAAAATAAGAAAAATCAAGTTAAACTTACTTAGAGATACGGGTGGGGGTAGGTAGGGCGGGGCACGCGGGGGCTAACACAACTAAAAATTGGCTACAGTATTGTTAAAAAAGGAAAGAAAAAGTGTAAAACTACTTGTGGGGGCAGGTGGGGCTTAAATTTTTTTTTTGCCGGTTACGTAACTTACCGCCTTCCTATTTAGGAAATAAAGAATTTTCTGAAAAATTTTCAAAAAATTTAAAATAAAATATTATTATTTAAAAATAATTTAAAAAAATGAAAAAATATTATTTTTGAATTTTAAACTAAATCATTATTATACAATAAAAACATTAATCTTTCTGCTAATATTCCATAGTAATTAAATATTAAACCGCATAATTGTTACTCGCTTAGTATAAATAGTACAATAGTTTGTACCTATAAGTCGTTAAACAAATATGTTTTAAGTGTAAAAGTACTTACAAATAAACATTTTAACTAAATGGGCTTCGGAGGCTTTTTGCAATGCTTGAATTGCTTCCTTTTGAAAACGAAGAGATATTGTTGTAGTATTATTTGTAATCTCTTTTGTTAATTGCATAAATGGCTGAAATGGGATTAAGTATTATGTAGTTTTTTATAGTTTACAAATATCTCGTAGTACCAAAGCTTAATGGGCGTTAGTGTACTAATCAATATACTAATCACAAATAAAAGCAATAAATTAACTTACTTCCAGGTTTCTAGCAGTACTTGCGATTCAATAAACTAGTTTTTTTCTTCTTTGTTTTCTTTACTGCTTTTAAGGCAATTAATGCTTTATTTATATTTGAACGTTTTGCTAACTTTGTTGCTTAAATAGTAGAATACAAATTCGAATTATGCTGTATCTGGGTAGGATAAATCGGGGGAAGCTGTAGAAATGCGCTGTTCGTACTAGTAATTCTAATCCTTATATTGTAGTCCAAGTTTTAGGAATTGTTGCTGTCTTAGGAGCCATTTCTGCTTTGGAAATTACTTGCTAGTCGAGGAGGCGTATTTAGTATTTCCTTATTCCGGTTAGCTTAGGAAAAATGTGTGCCCCTTGGTGGTGGGGACAACGTAATAAGTAGAAGTGGCATTATAGCAAAAAATGGTGTAAAAAGGAGTTTATTATCTGTATAATCGATTACAAAAATTTTCTATGTACTACAGGACCTACACAGGAATATCTATATTCCGTTTCCGATAATCCAATAATAATTTTATCTTAATACACAGATTAGTATACATTATTCTGTTTTTAATTTGTATTAAAATTCTCTTTTTATTATTTATTTTAGCTTGTAATAGCACACTTATATAAGTATATACAAGAAGATCTTAAATACTTTGTTAATAAAAAAAATAGTTAGAATACTAGCTCTTTAAGCACTATTAGTATTCCTAGTAGTTCGTTATTAGCTTTTAATACTCCTACGCGGGTTCCATTAAATACTTTATTGCCTTTTGCTCCCCCTAATTAAGTTAGTTTTGAACCTCTATTACCTCGGCCTAATGGAACCCCAACTCCACCGGTATACCAAACACAATCCTTAAGCATATCTGCTCCATCCAACAATAATTCTTTCAATAATACTCCAGCAACCCTACGTCTAGTACTACTGCAGCGTCTAATAACCCCACGCCCTTTACAACAAGGAGGAAAACCAGCATGCTACATCTATAAGCCTGCTTGTACAACAGAATTTCTGGATTAGTTTAGATCTACACTTTAGTATCAGCAATACGCGAATAATGAAAAACATGTTCTAAAGCTGACTAGAATGTAGGATGATTTAAACCGCACAGCGGACTGTTGGAATAACTGGGATTAAGGGGCTGAAATTCACCTTGGAACACCAAAAGTTATTTGTTGACGATGTTTAGCAATACTAGCACATCCGGTTTTCCTAAAGCCAACTGGAACAAGCGTACTGAAACGGCATATTAGCACCCGGATATACAAGTCTTCAAATACTATTAGTTTTACTATTAGTAACCAGCACTAAGTACGTTTATATAAGGTAAAATGTACTAATCTTGTACTAATTATTTATTTCCAGTTATTTATTTCTGATTTGGACAGGCTAGTTATTTACGCTTGGGTAAAAGGTAATCTTTCCTTGAACTCTATTTAATCCGCGCTAATGCAAGCCTTATTTAACAGGCTTGCTCCAAATTTCAGGTTACCCACCGCAGCTACTTTTTAAACACTTATTATAAGGTATTCTAATAATGTTATTTATAAGCAGCTTGTTACAAGAGTACCGAATTCTTAGATTAGCGTTACAAGTAATATGTGGTCAAGCCCTGGTTTACTTTACATATATTAAGGCGTTATTATTCATTTTTTTGACCAAAATTGGCAAATGTAGCATATGCTCATTAATGTTCAAAAGGCTAATAACCATAAAGCTAAGCCGAATAGCATTGCAATCTATTATGCTTTGAAACGCTATAACTTATATACAGTTGTTAAGGTTTTTACAGCTAATAATAGAAGCTTGTTAGATGTAACCTATATTGCTAATGCTTTACAAGAAGATAAAGGCATAGATTTTGTAAATCTAAGCTATTTTTCTTGCTTTCCATACATAGTTCAACTTATTCTTAGTGCTTTTTTAAAAGCACTTAGAATTAAACAAGCAGCATTAAATGCAGAACATGCTGCTAAAAAGGATTTTATACGCAAAGTATTTAAAGTAACTTGCATACTTGATACACTTTCCAGTACTGTTTAAAAAGTATGTATTACTTTATATTTATTATTTTAGTACTTTGTTAAACAATATTAGATTAGGTGGCTTGCTACTTATATTAATAGAAGCTTTAAGCGCTAATAGCAGTTTAAAGATTTGCAAACAAAACTTATTCAACAAAAAAAGTTAAACAATAATTATCCTTTACGTTTAATTCGCAACGTTAAAACTCAATAGAATTTAACATATTTAATGCTATTTTGAGCATTAGTATTACAGTATGCTATTATGCAATTTGTTTGTTAAAATAACAATTTAACTCACATATTTATTATTTCTAATAAATTATAGGAATAAGTTAAATATTTATTAAAAATTACATTAATTTTTCTTTAATTAACAGTAAAATTTGGTTTTTTTAATTACAATCAAATTAGCTATGTTTTTAGCAGCTTTTTATTTATTGCCAAGCATTTTACAAAATATAAAAAACAAATACTTATAAAGTATAATTGTTTTTTAGCTAACCAAGCTGAACTAAAGCTTTTTTTACATGGTTTTAAGGCTGCTGAAGCAAAGCTTAACAAGTATGTTAATAAGGCCTTCCAGCATAATTTGGATTTTTTAAGGCTAGCTTTATTACTTTATCCTCCTTCTAGTGGCTCAAGAGTTACGTTTAATACCTTATTTGAAGGGTAGCAAAAGTATTTTAAACAAACTAGATTTAATGCCAGCCAGAAAAGGGATGCTATTACCTACCTCAAAGAAGCATACAAACGTTACTGGCAAAAGTATAATTATTATGCTTCAGCTGTAACGCCCTTGTCTGCTAGTACTAGCGAGTTGATTATAATAATGCAGTCAAGCCCTAAGAAAGTATGTTACAGTCTAGTATTAGTGGGAATACTAAACTGATTGAACTATAGGGTTTACAAACGTTTAAAAGGTCAAACTTGTCCTACGAACGTATTATTGACAAGTACTTAAAACAACGTAAGTTTAAGTTTCTAGTTATATTTAATTAGTACATTAATTAGTACATAGGTCGTAATAATGCCCAAAGCTTATTAAAGTTCTGGGCTTCCACCGAAAAAAAGCTACTAGGCCTAGCAGCGTTAGCTCGAGATATATTATACATACAAGCTGGAGCCGTTACCCTAGAGCGAATCTGGTCTGAAGCAAGATTAATTTGTAATTTCAATCGTTTTCGCCTATTGCCCGAAGTATTTCGAGCTACACTTCTTATTTCATCTCAGATCCGCTATACAAAGGTTTTTAAGCCAGAGGTTCTTTACGACGATGAATCTGCTGAAAAAACAAGTCAAAAACAACTCAATGCAGCTAAGGAAGCTTTCCAGCAGCCTATTTTATTTCCATCTTCTTACAGCCCACCAACAAATAATAAAGCTTTTAATGAAGGGCCGCTTATATAGCCTGCCTGGAGAACCAGAGATATTAGCTTTCAACAAACAGACGAAACAAAAGATGAAATTATTGTCGAAGAAACTGAGCTAACATTTATACCAGCATTTACTCTACTAACAGGAAATCCTGGGGTAACTAAACCCCAAAGGAGACGCCGAGCAACAACCGGAATAAATTCTACAAATAGCCAGCCTTTACAAAAAAAAGTCAGAACTGCTTCAAGCCGAGAAACAACCCAGTTTTCCCAATTACACTAAATTTTCTATTTACTAACTTAAATTATAAAGTATAATTATTTACTAAAAGTAGTTATAATTAAAAAAAATAAAGTGTGTTTTAATATTAAAATATATTTAATATATATTTGTAGTTTTTTTTTACTTTCAAAATTTTATATATTAATTTTTAATTTTAATAACGTTACAAATAAAAATGTACTAATTTTGTACTAATTTTATAAATCGAGTTTATAAAGTAAATAAATATTTTTAAATTAGCTTTTAATTTTAAATTATAATTATATTTTTAAATTATTAAAAACCTTTTTATATTTCATTATTTTGAATTTATTACATTTATTTGTGTTAAAAAATAAATTTTTTTTTTCCTTTTTTTTTTTTCAATTTGTTAAAAAAAAGTGGGTCCAAAAGTGGGTCCGGTACATCGGTACATTGTTCTTTCCCAAACCGTACTTTCCTTCTCTTTTTTAACTTTTTCCCACTTTTTCACCTTTTGTGGCCTTTTTTTTAGCTTTTGTTCTTAAGGCAAGTTTTTTCAAAAGACCTTGTTTTCCTGTTATTTTAATCTGAATTATCCGATTTTTTATGTTTTGAAACGTGCATCCTTCCTTTTAACAAAATTTTTTTAGATCGGTTTTTAATCTTTAAGCTTTAAACCCGTAAGTTATTTACCCTAAGAAACTTGTACTAATTATGTACTAATCATCATTTTTACAAAAGTTTTAAGAATATTTGCAGCTATTTTATTAATCCTGCTTTTCCCGCTCCAGTTTGTATTTTTGCGCTTTAATTAAGTAAGCTAAAAAATTCCCTTTTTTCTCAAATAAAACTAATTTCCTTTAGGCTACTAGCACTATGTCTGCTCAACTCAACCGTGCTGGGAAAATTCTCCCTCCCAAGTCTGGTAAAAGCCGACGCCAGAAACTTAGTCAATCTCAAAATGTCTCAAATAATTCTCAAAACGCTGAGAATGAAGAAAAGCCCAACAAACCTAATTAAGTAAATTAGAAAGAAATAGCCGGGTTTTTATCAAGTAAGTATTTTTTTTTTTTTTTTTTAACAAAATACTAATTAATTTTTAGCTGGAGATTTTGTAGGCCCCGAGCTTTTAAACGATGCCCCCCCTTGTCCAAGAAAGCGAAAGCCCTTTCCTATTCTAAGGCCTGGCAAATAAACACCTAATAACATTCGCTGTAAGTTTTTCTTTTATTAGTACAAGATTAGTATATATTAAATACAATTTAACTTTTTAAAGGCTATACAATTTAAGACATTTATTGCGTTTAATAACAGTCCTATATAAAGCCAGCTATGTTAAAAGCTGCTTTTACACGTATTGTTTGCAAAGTTATACAAGAATTTAGCGAATTTCGTATATAAACCTTAGCCCTAAATACGTTACTTAAAGTATCTAAGTTACTTATTGCTAGTCTTATGCAAAGTACGTATTATACTAATTTTGTACTAATTTTATCTAATTTCTTTTAGTTGCAAATCTTAGTGTTATTTATGCTAAGCGCGTTACACTTATGCTAAAAGATTTTCATCTTATTTTTGGCATTATAAAAATTATAAATAGTATTAATGTTAATACTTTAACTACCGTTGACTTTTCCCAGAACAGAAACATTGCTACTCTATACTAAATTGAAAAACAATAAGAAGCCTTTGATGCAGAACGTATTGTAACTCTCCAGGCCAACCGCGATGCAAAACTTAAGAAGCTTCGCGAAATTAAAGCACGCAAAGCTGCAAAAACCCGCAACAACAATTAATATTAATAATTTGCATCCTTTCTCAACCTCTAATTAGTACATAAATTAGTACTTTAAAAGCTTTTTAAGTTTTTACTTAAAGCTTTATAAAGTTTTACTAAAAGTTTTTTTTTCGTTACAATTAGTTTTTTCCAGACTTTTCTCAGATTAATTAATTAAAAACCTATTTTTCCCGTATTCTTTTTTTTTTTAAAAAAAATCTTTTTTATTTTTGACTATATTAGTTTTTAACCCATGGGTTTTCTAAAACCCAACCCATTGGGCCCTAAGAAAAAAAACCCATGGGTTTTCGTGGGCCCCCGCCAAGAGCCCATGGGTTTTCATGGGCCCCCGCCAAGAACCCATGGGTTTCCTTGGGCCCCCATGGGTTGGGTTTTAGGAAACCCTATACACGCTGTGTGCACTGCCCAAGGAGGAGGGCTTCACCCACGCATTCCCAGGTACTAGGACTCCTGTAATCAGAAATTGTAACAAATCAATTGAGGGATAGTTTGATCATAAAGAAAGAAAAGTATATTGACTAAAAAATGAAGGGTTCGTTTTTCGCGTGCGTTGTTCGTCGTGTCTTTTTTCCCGGATGCGCCCGTTGGTGCCAGAATAGAAGAAACTAAATACTACGCTTTTACCCCTGTGACCCCCTTTACGTAATCAACGCCTGTTTTCACTCACTACTTCAGTACTTGTCCGGCCCAATAGCGGCTACGCTACTGAAGCAGGAGTGGGACTGACCCCCTGTCCGGGTTTTTACCTAACCAATACGTAGCGCCACCTATGACCCACCATACAAAACCACTTAGTAGACTCAGCAAGACAGACACACCATAATCACTCAATTGGCTTAAATCTGACAAGTACAGAGATAAGGGAATGCTTTTGAGGTTAGGTATCACGAGAGAGTTCATTTCAGCTAGAAAGCTCCCGCTATCGACACACAAATCTTTAGCAATAGCATCCTTTGATTTGGAATAGAAGAATGCATAGGATACCAACGGTATATTATTTATCGTGTGATTGGGCAGAGACTGTCGTAAGGGAGGCATGGAAGCTGCGAATATGCATTGCTTTCCCTTCATTCATGCCGATAGATGTATTAGGCATTACGAGCCTATGAGGAATCGGTAGTTGAGTGCATGAAGGGATGTGAGCAGCCCTTTAAAGACAATCCCAGGCCGGGGCGCATAAGATACGTATTGGTATCCCAAGCCGGCAGGAGATCGCATGTTAGCGTATAAAGGGATATGTTGCCTTATAGCTATGTGTTGCAAACCCACATAAGACACGCCCGACCGCCAGCTAAGCTATTCTCTTATCTATATATTATAAAAGGAATCTTGCATTTACTCTTCGACTGACTTTTGTTTACTGAACAGCAATGGCTACTGAAAAAGCATCGTGGCTACCAAGTTTCTGTCTACACTTTAGATCTTACAAAGTACGGTCCATTAATCGCTTGTTTCGCTATTCCCCTGCTTGCACCCCTATTAAGGTAATGCCACAATGCATTACTTCATTCCCGATCTCTATCCACAAGAAGGCGCGCAAAATATCTAGAGGAGCTCTAGATGCGCGAGATAATATCCAGCATGCCAAGCTGTCTAATGAGTTCCGATCACATTCCGCAGGGCCACATGGAAATTTCTTTGCCATCTGTTGGCCGGGCAGTAACGCGAGCAGAGCGAAGCTAGCGGCTGAGATCATCGAGACTCTATGGATATATGATGGTATGCATATCCCTTAGTCTCGCTATTCTAGCTTACAACTCCGCAGATGTCGCCGAAACTCTACCCTATAGTACTGTATTACAAACCCATGCCAACCTGCGGAATTCTTTGATTGGCGAATGCGAAAAGACCAGCGAGGATACGCTCATAGAGCTATTCGACAAGTTTAGGTCGCAGATCATTCGAATAGACAGCAAAGGTGCTCCGGCTATAATAGATGCGCTAAGGTCATACATAGATACATACGATAGCCGAGATGCTTTGCCTTCCACTTTACAGGACTATATTGAGTTTAGGATACTTAATGTTGGGTTTGGGTAAGTTGTCAATTTTTTATAATAATGCTTAGCATAATAACATTACCTTAGGATCATGGAGGTCTTCATGCAATGGACAAATGGCATTTGTCTAGATAAAACAGAAATCGCTATGTCTCGAGACTTCTACCTATCAGCAGGACGCGTTATGGCCCTAACAAACGATCTATATTCATGGGAAGTCGAAAGAAAACAATCGGCGGGTCGATCATGGAATGCGGTGCCTATATTGATAGAGCAACATAGTATGGAAGAAAAAGACGCCGTTGCTATTTTAAAGGGCTTGATTATTTATCATGAGCAACAGACTCGCCGGCTTGGTCTGGAAATGCGGGGAAACTATAAATGGTCTCGTAAGATAAGCAGATACGTCGAAGCTATAGAGCTCATGTTGGGTGGTAATTGCTTCTGGAGCTCGACCTGTCCTCGCTACAACCCCGCATAAAAAGAAAGCGGCATAGGGTTAGAGAAAACATATATAAGCATTTTCTTTTAACTCTAATGCGACTAGTCCTTACAATTACTTTTAAAGCTTGGCAATTTACTTGTTTTTAGTAATTAACTAGTTAGTTCACTTTTCTTGTTGACCTTGTTCTCGTTTCTGATTTTACGGTTTTATAATGTCTTGTGACGACCAAGGCTACACTGGGTACTACACAGAGTGGCACTGCAATGTACACTGGGATAGATCGTGTTGCGGTTAACTGTTCCTAGAGTTAAGGGCAACTGTAGAATGCTGATCAGTTATCGTGGAGGGATCGTTGCGTTTGTTGTCAAAGCATACGCTTTATTCAGATGGTCCCAAGAACTAGGTGAATGCTTAGGTTGATAAGTGAAGTAATGAATGTCTGAATACAGGAACCTGTCCCTTCAATATAATTATAGCCATTCCTTCCTTCACGACTTTGACTGTGATCACTTGATCACCTTTCAGTGATCCGGCTTTCTGGGTGATCCCATCACGTAACTTTTGTTCCTTCAGTGGTTCCGGCCCATTCCATGAATGTCCCGTACCCCACCATTGGTCTTGCATTTCCGGGATGCTGCATGGCGTAGCCTGTACTGTTGGTTCGCAACATGTCTCCCCGTTCCTGGATTTCAATGTCCGGTTTTCTGGTTGTTCCTATAATTAAAAAACTCTTAACTTTATATAAAAGATTAGTTATTTATTTCATTTCACTATATGATGTGATGCTTATATGTTGTAAAAGAGTAAATAGCATGGATACTATAGAATTTCTAAATGACATTCACATAGCAATGTGTGGGAAGGTTACAAAACCCAACAAGATTTATATCCGAGAACGCGAGGCGGTATCCTTTAAGGGCACTAAAAAATGTGTCAGCAATGTGTCCGCAACATCGCAAAACCCGTCTTTGTTCGCAGATAACGGAGACCTCCAGAAAACAGTCGCAAACCCACCAAATAAACCAAGCGTACCCCAGCACGAATTCGACACAATCCACTGATTAGGTAATTATAGTGTTTATTACTTTCTAATGACCGGCCCTGTATTTCATTTACTTTATTACTGCCTCGTATACTGACGCCGGCTAATTATAGTCCCGTACTACTAATCAAGGACCAGAAGGCTTGACGCAGAGACAATGCACGTGGCGACCGTTAGGAATTCGGGATAATCTCCAGCGGCATGCTATGATACTGAATTCAGTGTGGCGGCGCTGTCCTTACTGGAAGAAAGGTTGGGAGCTGCATGAGCAGAAACTCCGGCCCATTACGCTCTATCGAAAATAAGTTGAAACAGGGGCGGAACTACACAGGAAAACTGATTTAAGCAGAGGTAGTAGACGCCGAATCATACAGCGCACTCATGGTGTTAGGTCACGTGGCCTACCAGGGGCCTCTGGAATACAAGTCCGCTTTCTAGGCCTTTCTAGATCACACGACGAACAACGCACGCGAAAAACGAACCCTTCATTTTTTAGTCAATATACTTTTCTTTCTTTATGATCAAACTATCCCTCAATTGATTTGTTACATTCTCTGATTACAGGAGTCCTAGTACCTGGGAATGCGTGGGTGAAGCCCTCCTCCTTGGGCAGTGCGCAACAGCGTGTACGCTGTGACTGTTTTAGTAATAAGCCGAATTAATATCGAAACGTATGTCATATCTCGGGTGTTTCCTTTTGGAGACGAACTAAAGGTATTAGGCTAGCATATTTCCCTCTACAAGTGGAATCGACTGCTATTTTCAGTTTCTGAACTGAATTTCTAGCCGGTAGTTCACTTTTCATGTATCAATCGAGGTGTAATAGGCTTATCTGATGGGCAATAAAAGGGAGCAACAAGAATGTTCGGACCTGTGGTAAGTGTCTGATCAGGGATTTCAACAATAGATATCATGACTACAGATAACGCTTTTTAGCGGCAAGTGGAATTACAATTACTAGTCATGTTTTATAACTAGTAGTACAAGCCCCCGAATTAAGGATTATAAGCCTCTATAATTTGGGATCGACTAGTCACAATTAATGACTAGTAGCATAAGCCTCCATAATTTGGGATCGACTGGTATAAATAATTTAACGGTTACTAGTCACAGTTAATGACTAGTAGCATAAGCCTCCATAATTTGGGATCGACTAGTATAAATAATTTAACGGTTACCAGTCACAGTTAATGACTAGTAGCATAAGCCTCCATAATTTGGGATCGACTAGTATAAATAATTTAACGGTTACCAGTCACAGTTAATGACTAGTAGCATAAGCCTCCATAGTTTGGGATCGACTGGTATAAATAATTTAACGGTTACCAGTCACAGTTAATAACTAGTAGCATGAGCCCTGGAATCTGGTTATGCAATAAAACAATGATTACTAGTCGCGTTTCATCACAAGCACTTATAGAATATCGGCCCTTAAATTAAGATTTATTGATTCTACCGGAGCTTATATATTTTGCGATAAGCAATTGTGTATTTGTTGTTAAGCACAGACTAAAGAACCAAGGTATTTGAGATTAGCTACAATTTCTCTCCTCGTCCAATGATTATGCTCCATAGACTCCGCGCCGAAAAGGTCAAGTGCAGCTACCCGAGTAACAGTCACGGGCTTGTTGCACTTGAAGTACTGTCCCAGCTAAGGAATTATCCTCCAGTCGCATCCACGATTGTACGACATTTTCCGAAGACAAGCTTCCGTGCGGATATCCGGGACCTAAGCCTTGACTTTGAGCTATATTTGTTGCACCCTTCACCAAAATCTCGTCGGTTTCGCATCTTTGCGCGCTGGTACCGATAAAATTCGTGTTGTTGCTTTGAGACGTGCTAGCCGCTAGATAAAGGTGGTTAAAATAATAAATCATAGGAGAAACTTGGCTTCTTAGCTATAACTTACTTTCGGATAAGCTGTTGAAAGTGTTTATATAAACATTTCCAGGTCCAGGAATCGTGCCTTGTCCTGCGTAATACTGACAGGTAGTGTGTATAAATCGTTCAACATGTCGAGCTAGGCTTTGAATATCGTTTTCAGCAACTGCAACTGGGGTTATGCTGTACCAGTCAAGCAATTGTCTGACATAGCTCTCTAGGAAAAGTCTAGAATGGTCATGAAAGTCACACAATACACCAGCGCCGCCGTAATCACACCTCAGCTTCTTCTTCTTTTGGGCTATCTTGACTGACGGAATACCGCAAGGATCATGTGCCTCGTGGTTGTCCAGCTCTGTAGCTAGTGCTTGCGTCTGGGGCGGGGTACCAGTGAGTGAATTTAAGCTAGCTGACGGCATAATATCAAAGATCCCTAGATTTCCGTTATACTGGGGGAGACACCGGACAAAGCGGAGCTGCGAGCCTTGTTTAGGATCCATATAAAGGACGAGAAATGTATAAAAAAGGTGGTTTATAAACGCTATTCTGAGCAACTCAAAACGCTTATCTTAAAAATCTAGTGTATTAACTCCTGGTTCACAGGTAATATATATAAGCAGACTATACCAAGGGAAATAAAGAGGTGGAAAGGAGTATAAATACTAAGTCTCCCCGACAAGACCTTATAAACATGTTAAGCACCCTTTTTAGGATGTACTAGGATAATGCCCGACCTAGACCTGCTACTCATAGCTGCGGAGGAGGTCCACGCCCCCATTTTCTCGGCATTGGACTAAAAGAGGGGGTGTGAATTAATGCAGGCTTTACCGGCCGAAAACGAATCGGATCCGCAATCTAGAACATAACAAAAAGGGAAGGTCAAGTCAGCATCAAACCGTGTCTTTACTATCTAGGGGTTCTAGCCCACGGCGCATATTATCGGCTAAAGGTATGG
>MU281519.1:0-22168 GCA_022385595.1 Xylaria palmicola
AAATAATATATAATAATATGTTTTTTAATATATATAAAATATATATATTAATAATATATATTAATTAAAAGTAATATATAATTTTTTTATAATTATATAAATAATTAATTTAATTTTATATAATATAAAAATTTTAAATAATAAAATAAAATAGTAAATAAAAAACATAAAATATAAACTTTTATTTATTTTATTAAATTTCCTTTATATAAAAATATTTATTTTTATAAATAAATTATTTATAAATAATATAAATTTAATATTTTAATTAAAATTTTTTATTATACTAATAATTAAGTTTTATATAAAAGAAAATTTAAAAACTTTTAATTTTAAAATTACTAAAAATATAATATATTAAAATTTAAATAAATATAAACAAATTATATAAAGTATTTTAATAAATAAATTATATAATATAATTAATAAATTTAATAATACTATTACTTTTTATACTATATTTTAAAAAATTATAGTATTACTTTTTTTATTACTAATTTTAATAATAATATATATAAACTTAAAATTATTATATAATTATTTAATTAAATTAAAAATAATATAAAAAAAATAATTAATAATTAATATTATATTACTTTATAAGTTATATAAAAAAAAAAGATTTTAAAAATATAATAAATTAATAATAAAAATAATTTAATAAATATATTTATAAAGTATATTTTAAATATTATATTAAAAATACTAGTTTTAATAAACTAATTTATAATATAAATTAAAATATTTATTAAATAATAAAACATTATTATATAAAAGTAACTTTATTAATATATAATAATAAATAAAGTATTATTTTATTATTTTTTTTAAATTTATTATATAAAAATTTCCTTAAATATTATATAAAAAAAAAACAATTAAAAAATAATAAAAAAAAACATTTTTATTTATATTTTAAAAGGTATACAAAAAAAACTATATTTAAAAGCTTAATATATAATACTTTTACTTCTTTTTTTTTTTTTTAATTATAAACCGAGCAATAAGCGCCGTAAAAGCGCTAAACACACGCAGCGCAAGCGCCGCCCTAAAAGCTAAAAATCTAGTAATATACTTTAAAAAACAAACTATTATAAACCGTACAACTATTGTACAAGCTATCCCAACAAAAATAATTAGCTAAATAACTATAGTTTTAAATTAAAATAATTTAAAAGTAATTTTTTTAATAAATAAACTTAGTTTAAATATTAGTAAAATTATTAAAAACCGAAACTTAAAAAAAAATATTATATAAAAATATAATAGTAATAATCCTTTTTTTTTACTAATGTATTAAATTAAATTAATTATTATATAAAAAGAAAAAGAAATAAAAAAATATATATATTTATATAAAAAAACTATATAAAAGCTTAATAAGTTAAATGTATAATAAAAAAGCAGTAAACTTTTATATAGCTATTATTATTTATTTTAACAAACTTTTTAAACTAAAAAACGCTTTTAAAAAGTAGAAATACAAAGTATAAGCATATAAAAGCATTAAAAAAAAAAAAAATAATAATAACAATAGTAAAAACAATATTATTATTATTATTATTATTACAGCTATTATTACTATTATTACTATTATTATTAGTAATAATAATAAGGAGATTTTTTATAATATAAAGAAAAAAAAGAAAAAAAAGAAAAAAAAGAAAAAAAAAAAAGTAAATTGCATATAATAAAAAAAGAAACGTAGTTATATATAATAAGTATAATATGTACTTTTTTTCTTTTTAATGTATTATAAACTAAATATATACTTTTTTTTTTCTACTTATATATTATATATATATAAAGTATGTAAATCTTTTTTATAACTAAGTTTTAGTTTTTTAATACTTTTTTTAAAGTATATAATATAATAAGTAAGCTATTATATATATTTAAATAAAAATATTAAATATTAAAATTTAGTTACTTTTTTAATTTTATATAAAATACTTATTTAACTTGGTATAAAGTTATATTTTATTTTTAATAAAAATATTTTTCTTTTTTATTTTCCTTATATATAACTTTATTTTTATATAAAGTATAATAAAGCGCTTTAATTAAAAAAAACAAAACTAATATTAAAACTTTAGTGTTTTAATTAGCTAAAACGCCCTAATTTACAGTACGTACTTATATATTACATTATTATATAATTTAGTAAACTTAATATGCAATAAAAAAAAACTTTGTTATATAACGCAAAATTTAACTTTTTTTTTTTTTTTAAAAAATAAACAAATAGTAATACTAATAATATTTTTATTTTAACGTTATATTTAGCGTTAAATATATAAACTTGCTTTGTATATTGCCGAACCAACATTTATACTAATATATATTAATTTATATAACTTTTGTTATATATTTTAAAAATTTTTTAAATTAAAGCTTTATTAAAATTTTATTTTTAATTATTATTTTTAATTTTTAATAAAATAACATAATTTTAACTTTATTATTTATATTTAATTGTATTATAATATATTAAAAGTTTATTATATATATTAATATAGCTTTTTTTTATTAAAGTTTTAATAATTTTTATTAAACTTATTGTTTTTCTTTTAAATTTAAAAACAGTACTTTTAATAACTTTTTAAAAAAGTTATATATTATAAATATTTTTGTTGTTTTTTTAAATTACTAATTTTTTAATTTAAATATTATATAAAACAAATATAATTTACATTATATTAATATTTTCTTTTATAATAAAAAAGCTATATATATAGTATATTTATTATTACTTTTAAATATATTATTATAAAATATTTAATATACTTTAATTTAAATTAAAAATTTTTAAAGTTATTTTAAAGTTTTATTAAACTTTATTAATTTAATAATTTTTAAATTCCTTTTATTTATAATTACTTTTATTAATTTACTTTTTTAACGTAATTTGTTCAACTTTTTTTATAATTATTAATTTTTTTTTTTTTTTTTTTTATATTTTATATTAATATTTTATATATTTTAAATATATTATTTTTTAATATTAATTAACTTTTATTACAAATAATTAACTATATTAATTAATTAATTATATTATTATTTTAAATTTTATTAATATAAACTTAAATAATAATTATTAAATTATTTTATTAAAATATAATAACTTTGTTATATAATATATTAAATATAATATAGAAAATTAGTTTTGTATTATAAAACGTTATTTAATTAAAAGTAAACCTAAAAATAAAACTGTTAACATTTTAGTGTTTTAATTAACTAAAACGCTTTAATTTATAATACGTACTTACGTACTACACTATTATGTAATTTAGTAAACTTAACGTGCAATAAAAGAAAACTTTATTGCACGACGCAGAATTTAACTTTCTTTTTCTTTTCGAAAGATAAACAAATAGTAATACTAATAGTATTTCTATTTTAGCGCCCTATTTAGCGTTAAATATACGGACCTGTTTCGTATATTGCCGAATTAACAAAAACTATATTTAATAACATTTTATACAAATTATTAAACTATAAGTAATTTACTAATTAAATTTTAAAAACTATTATAATATTTAAATTAATAAATAAAATAGTAAATATTTAAATATAAAAACTTATTTTTTAATATATAGTTATTTTTTTTTTTATTATTCGTTATTTATTAGTAATTTTTATACTAATAATTTTAAAATTACTTTAAATTACTTGGATTGCTAAATTATTTTTTAAACGTTTTAAGCGCTTTTTACTTTATTAGCTTATATAAACTTACTAATTTATATTACGTAACCTCGGTTTATTTTAAAATTTTTGCTATACTTTAAATTATATACCGTTCCCGTATTTGTGTTACATTTGGCTTTTTAAATAGGTTTTTTTTTATTAGTTCGTAATAGTAAAGCGGGACGGGTGCTTGTAAATACAACTATTATAATAAACATTAAAAAAAATAAAAAAAAAACAAAATTAAAAATAAGTATTGCAAGCCTTAAATAAATTAATAAACGAAATAACAAATTATGTATTATAAAACTACGTTTATTATAAAAATAGCGACACGGATAAACTTATTAAATAAAGTAAACCAACGTATATATAATTAAAAAAACGAGAAACCGATAAAAATACTAACACGCTTAGCTTTTTATTTTATTAGCTATTAAACTTTTAATAAAAGGAAATCAGTTTTTTTTTCACTAAGTTAACCACTAAATAGCTAATTAACCTTAACTCGACGGCTATTAAAATAACAAATAAAAAAGTATAATTATTAAAACGAATTAAAAGTAATTAAATAATTATAATTAAAATAATAAAAGAAAAAATAATTATATAATAAAAAATAAGGTTTTATATTTAAATATTTATTATTTTATTTGTTATTAATTTAAATATTAAAACAGTTTTTAAAACTAAATTAGTAAGTTATTTACAATTTAATAACTTTTGTAAATTGTTATTTAAATATAGTTTTATTTTTAAATTTACTTTTAATTAAATAACGTTTTATAATACGAAATTAACAATATAATACTTAATATATTATATAATAAAGTTATTACAAATTATAAATATTTTAATATTAATATAATATAATAGTTTTATTATAAATTATATATATTATAATATTTATTTATTAATATTAAATATATTTTTTTATATTATAGTTTTTAAAGAAATTTATTTAATATAAAATTAAAAGTTTATTACAATTTAATAAGTAATAATATTTAAATTATATAGTTTTATATTTTTAAAAGTTTTAGCACTTTTTTACTATTTATATAAAATAATCCTGAAAGCTAAGTTGTTCAACCGAGATATTTTTTCCCCTTCTTTCATCCACAAGTTTAGCTAAGGTAATGAAACCGAAGAGAGCAGGTGCCCACTGCTCTCGGTCACGCAATCGAAACGAGAGCAAGCGTACTGTAACATCGCCTCCCTCAGAGGCTAGGTCTTGAAGGGTCTGGGCGCTGATCTCACCAGGAGTGGACGGAACATAGGCATCACTCGAGTAGGGATGTTTGGATTCAAGCTCAGGGGTTCGCGGGCTAGGCTGCTCCGGGATGCTACTTGGTAACTCGGGCGACGAAGCAGCTGGTGCATCGCTCTCCACAGCTTCGGCAACGGCACCGCCACGTTTATGCTGGTGACGATCGCTAGGCGATACTGCCGAGCCGGTCGTCGAGTTCGTAAATCTGCGCTTGCTAGGTCCGGGCTTGCCTCTGAATGGGATTTCTTGTCCAGGGCTGCTGACTTCGGATTCGGCTCTGGCCATCACATTGTTGAGCGACGTAATGTTATTGCTGCGATTCACAACGAATTCCATGAGCACGAGCTCAACATCCGATATGCAAAAGCCGAAACGAGTTTTGCGGCAAACGCAATACCATAACAATTGACCCAGGTCAGACCAGCTTAGCGCATCAGTATAGTCCACCTGATCCTTTGCTGCCGCTTCACCGTATAACTTAATATCGCCAACGACCAGGCTTGCATCGTGGTCAGTCAAAAGTGCGGGATTCTGTTCGACGTGACCCTTGAAAACGGTATAATCGGGTGTATAACTCTTCAACGCGTGGATTGAACCGTCGCGGGGCGTGACCCGGGTGAAGGGTATGTGGGGGAGGATAACGACAGGGAACTGATGAGTACAGTGCAAGGCCAGATTAACGCAATAAACGAGCGAGAGGTTGAAGAAATGTTGGAGATTTGCTTCGATAGCGAGCACGTGGAAGGCATCCAGAACCACTGGTTTGGTGGCTGCTAGACCATCTCTCAGGGGGCGGTCTCGCTCAGCGCCCAAATGCGCAAGGCCTGGAAGGTCCCTAGCTTCGTGCCATTCTTGTACTTTGATCGACTCGACAAGTGAAGTGTACATCCGATTGCTGCTTGGAATTCGTTCTTTCGTCGGATAGACAAAGGGTGCGGCAGGCAAGGCTAAACTGAGCCAGTCGCGGATAGAAGGCGTAGAAGAAGCCTGTTGCGCCATGACGTCAATGTTATCAACGTCACATAAGGTAGATAAGATAGGACCGGGTATACGCATCTGCCTACTCCGTATTATCATATGTACCCTGCCCGTCGCAAATGCTGACCTACTATTTATCCAGTCCTTTATATAGGTATTTTTCCCTACATTACCTCTTACCTGATAGCCACAATGGTGACTCACTTTCTTCGCAACCCCCTTCGGCTGCCTAAGTAGCAAAGGGTGTCGGACATTCGTCAATATGCGCCAATCGCGCGGTTGTTCATCCCTAACACGACACTTGATGCATCCGTGACTCATACCAGGCTTCAGAGCACCGTCCACCAATGGATCGATTGGAGACATTAAAACCCCGTACTCGTGCCTCTCGTCCGAGAGATGGCCGCCATTCCGCCCGCGCCCAAGCAAAGAAGACGCGTTGGAAAGACATCGACGCGCGTAAGAAGAACGTGATACTTGTGCATATTCCCCCGATGTTCTCAGATGCCTTGCTACTTAAGCTTACAGTATGCTCAACTCGCAGTGCCGTATAGAAGAAGCCTACACTTGCCAATCATCGCTCCTGATCCTCCTCAATGCCAAGTCCTACAACACGCTCCATCCTATCCGCCAGGATGACTCCCAGCGAAGCATCGAGTTCGATCTCTCTTCTTTCCCTACCGCCAGCTACCAAGTCTCTTTTACCGACCTCTTAGAGGCCCTCTGCTGTCAAGAGACCCTCCCTCACAACCGACCCTATCTCGATGCACTCCAGCAAAGTCTCGTCGATGCCCTACATCTTCTACACGCCCGCAACATCTCATTCCCCGTATCGACGAGCTACATCGCATTCTCGCGCCATCGCAGTGAGAAATGGAACGAGATGCAATCTCTGCGACTGTATTTACCCTTCAATAAGAACGCTTGCTGGGCTTCTGATCGACTACCGTCGTCCTGGAAGGCTGACCAGCTGGCCTGCGCCGAATCCATCTTCCTTGTCCCCAAGGTACTGGCTGAATCTCCGCCCGACGCCCTCTTATCTCACTTGCCTTCCGCTGACCCAGCCCAAACACCGTAGTTGCTCACCCGACTAGCCGCCTCGCCGCGGCCCACCGTGCTCGACCTTGCAAGCCAACAGGCCCTCGCGGTACACCTCAGGGACCACCCAACCTACCAACATGACAAATATTGTCTCAACATCAGCCCGCTCACGGCAGAGCTGGCTCACCAGATTGCCTACTGTCTCGCCGTGCGCAGCATGGCCGAAAAGAGCCGCGAGGTCCTGGAATCATTCTTTGGTGGGCCTTTGCCATTACCCCCCCCTGGTATGCCACCCAACACAGTCTACGAGACCTTTTCCAATCTACGCGCCCGTACAGTCGAATCCGCAAAACACCATGGTGGTAATACTGTGCTGGATCAGGACTTAGAAGCCAAGCTCCTGGTCGACTCTCCTGCAATGGTCGCGCGATTCGTCTGCTGCAGAGCCGAAGTTGCCTCTGTCCTTAAACAACCAGACAGGAGACAGTGGTGGCTTATAGCGATGGACCTTTACGACGCTTTCCTCTCCACCCAGGGGCCAAGCTCGAGGCTAGAGAGGGTGTGCGCCTTTGACTTGAATCATTATCGAGGCTAATAGACATACTTTATCTACTTCGATACCTAGAGAATGTAGAGGATTAAATTTAGAGAAATGTTCAGTAATTATATTATTTAAAAAAAAAAAAAAAATTATACGTTACTTTTACTACTTGCTTATACCTCTCCTTTCATTAACTCCTTTATTCTACTACACAAAAGCCATTTCTCCATGCCTTGGTAGAACGTACTCTGAATCCACTGTTTAATAGCTACTAGGGATGTCCACAATGCGTATGAATCTATCAGACTTGCTGTTGAACCAATGCTCAGCGGACCATGCAGGGAGATTGAGTCCCCTCGGTCACAGGCAAAGTAGAGCTGCCACGTATGGTTTACTACTTCAATTAGGAGAGTTGAAGGCATGCGGTCATTCAGTAGATCCTCATGCCATAGTGATGGCTCCTCGGCAAGCAAGTAATTGCGCAAGAGATGCATTCGTTTATGCCAGGCGGCCACCCATATACCCAATTGAAGCATGGGATCTCCACCTGAGATGTCCAGTTTTGTCTCAACAGAACAGGCAATCGGGCTCCATTGTAAGGCCTGGTACATGGTCTGATTCACGTGGGGTAGCAACCGACGCTCAACCCCGTCATTGTGAAGGTAAAAGGACAAGACGCGCATTAAGGGCGTATTGCTAGCGGCATCCAAGACAAGAACGTAGTCGACCTTCTTACTGTCACTCCGACTGTGGACAACCAGTTGTTCACTCTGTATACCGGTACCCGAATAGGCGTCGACCGAGACTGAGCACGCAAGCGATTCTACGTCTGTGCAATCGCCCCCTGTGGAGTCGACGTCTGTAGAATTGACGTCTGTGGAATTGACGTCTGTCTCATGGAGCGTAGCAGATGTCACGTGCAGGTGTGCCAAAGGATTCACGGGCTTATTGACGAGCTTGAATGGTATGTAATCACCCACGATAGTCGCAGACATGACACTGACCATCCGTGCTTCTGCCTGCGTCGTTTGGTTCTGCCTTCTTGACGCGAATACCGATTTCAGTAGAGGGGTGTGGACGCAGTGGTTCCATCCAGTCTCGTGGTACTGATCCGATGCCGCTGCGTCGGCCTCAAGCCGGATTTCGCACAGAGTCGTGTGAATCTCGGCCGCCCCAGGGGTAGGTTCCTTATGGAAGCAGTATGGCCGTGCTCGGAGCTCTCCTACCAAAGACAGCACTTGGCCACGCACCTCTAGAGGCACTACTCCTTCCTTGCAGCTCGCCAGGTAAAGCGAGGAGTACAGGGATTGGATGTTGTTGGGCAGAAGCTTTATACTGGTTTCAAGGCTAGTAACATGTATAGGCTTTTCCAACAGCTTGAGCACGCCCCTGGATTTGATAGGACTATTGGATCGCGACTTGGGACGGGCGGGGAGTTTCGGGAATAGCAGCTTCGGTTGTGGGTTCGGCTTCGGCTTCGGCGTAGCATCTAGAGGGTTGAGTAAGCTTGGACAGCATACCACCTGCGGATAGGCTTACCTAAGTCAATACCATCGCTGGTGATGTTATCGGCGCGTCTTTTCCGACCAGCACTCGCACGAGATGTGTCCGACATCGTCGCGGGCGGAGAGGCACCAGGCAATGCGTTGTACGGATGGGTGAATGTGTCGCATGGGGTTGTATTGCATAGGAATTTGTCGCGGCGAGCGCGTTTCGCCGGTGGTTCACTAGATCGAGTCCCGTATTGTTGTTTGTTGTGGCCTGCGCCGTTGACGGGCCCTACGCAGTCGTGGCCTACGTGGTCGTCGTGGCCTACGTGGTGGTCACCATCTTCGTCGCCCCCGGAATCAATGACGGTCCGAATCCAGGCTCGAATACGGCCCTCGTTAGTATTCTGCATGAGTATGGCGGTGAGGGGCGAAGAGCTTGCATGATGTGAGGTTGGTAAGGCGCTGCAGTTGTTCTTGATTGGTGCTTGTGAAGTTCCGTATTCACGGAGCACTGGGAGGGAAGTGCCTGTACTTCCTTACCCCTGCTTGCGATTGGCGCCACAGAGCCACACCGCGCCTTGAGAAAGCAGTTCTTGTAGTGGTCCGATGTATCTTTGTAGCGGTCCAATGCAAGACTCTTGTAGTTTGTAGCGGTCCGATGTATTATTGTACCGGCCTAATGTAGCGGTCCATACAGCCTCAATCCACTTCACAGCTGTTTATAGTTATGCGTGCGCATGTGGCGAATGGCCGCAACTACAGAACAGCCGGACTCGCAATGCACATTCAATCGTCGCTATTTATTCAACCATCGCCGTCTATTCATTCTATTCATTCTCGCAGCCATCTCGTCGCAGTACATTCGACGCAGTCCATTGAAATCGTAGCAGTCTATTTAATCATCGCCGTCTCTTCAATCATTACCGTCTATTCATTTATTCATTCGTCGCAGTCTCCTCGTCGCAGTCTCCTCGTCGCAGTCGTCGCAGTCCATTGAAATCATCGCAGTCCATTCGTCGCTGTCTGGTCAATCGTCGCAGTCCATTCCTCGCAGTCCATTCAATTGTTACAACCCCCAACACCACAGAGTGGGGTCGATTTTTCGGATATGAAGTCTCACTATCCAACTATGAATCTAACCTGTTGTGGTAGAGACCCCATCTCAACCATAGAATACCGCACTTCTAACCCAATTTGTATAGGACACCTGGGATATCCTTGTTTAGCTTTGGACATCCTTACTAGAGCGATACTTTAGATAATCGCTATGTCTGTTAAAGTTACCCTTTTATTTCTCTGGGTTGTACTTCCTTACCTATTTTGTATAGTTAAGTACAATGCTTAATGAAACGAAAAAAATTCTCCCTGACTTATGTGCCTGCCTGTTTTCCTCCTCCTACACTACTTTTTCTATTGTGTTTCTTGGTGTTTTTAGCCTTAACCGACCCTAACGAACCTGCTCCCGTCTTCTCTATTAGGTGTTACATAGTGCGTATACTATATTTAGGTAAGGATCCCATGTTTTGGTTAGTAGCTTATACTAACGGCTATTATAGATTATAATGTTATCCTATATAATATGTACTACTACTAAGACTACTAAAAATACTAATAGTAGTGGTGTTATATTTACTACTATTACTACTATTACTATTTGCCAGAGCTGGCCGTCTCCCCCTTTTACTTATACGGTTAATTATACGTTTAAAGAAGTGCATATTGTCTATATATAACCTTAATTTCCTTACGTTTTTTAAAGCTAATTATGTATTTATAAATACTTTTAGCTTTAATAATTGGAACGGTTGTTTATTCGAGCTTTATAGGGTTTATTACATGTAGTTAATTGATTGTTACGACCTTTAAGCGCCTTAAAACCTATATAATAAAAGAGGAAAATATAAAGGGCGTGTTTTAGTGCTTTACAACTGCTTATTAATATAAATGCTTTAAAGTAATGCTTAGCTATATTAAAAAGCGTAGGTCCGAGTTATAAATTATAAGCTTGGATGTTTTAGCTTTAAAGTAGTTCCTTAAAGCATTAAAAAAGTAGAATTCTTTAATAGTAAATGGGTAATAACTAATTAAATTCTATACTACTTAATTTATATAGTAGCTTATTTTTCTTATTATTAATTAATTAATTATAAATAAATAATATACTATATATTAAAATATAACGCATTTTAGTAGTTAATTTACTAATTTTATAATGCTTAAAACTACTATAGCTACTAATTCTCCGGGGCTTACAGTGCCCCTAAAAAAAATCTACACTTATGTTTCTCCAAACCGTTTTTAACTATTACTTTATATACTACTTTATATATTACTCTAATTGCTTTAGTTAATTAAAAACACTTGTGTTGTGCGATCTTTATTAAAAAAACGTAATTTCTGAACTTTTTGGATTTTAAGCTATTGAATGCTAATTTTTTGGTGCAGAATAGCCTAATTTTGAATTTTTAATAACTATACCGCTTTAAGCTCCGATTGAAAGCTAGTTTACTACTTTTCAAAAAGGCTTTAATATTTAGTAGTCCTATGCACTTGTTAAAGGCTACACTATTAAAAAAGCCAGCTTATTTAATAAAAAAAAAGGTAAGTATATTAGGTATGTACTTAAGTGTACTACTAAAGCTACAAAAGCTTTTATAGCTATTTAATATAAAGCTTTGTTAGTAAAACGTAAATGTAAATTTAAAAGTGTAGCTAAGCTATATAAAAATACTATAACTTGAACCTTTGTAGTTAAACACTTTAATTATAATTATAAGCTTTGTTTTACTACTTTAAAGTATAAGAAGTAAAAGATAACTTTAAAGGTTATTTTTACTATTAAAGTAAGTATAAACAGCTTTATACTTTGCTGCTACATTTATTAAATTATTAAAACTTTGTATTTAAATACTTTAGTTACTAAAAGTAACGTTAGCAACTATATAAGCCGGGTTAAACGTAAGGAAAAAGGTTTATATAGTAATTATACGTAGATTATAAAGCAATTATAAAATAGTAACTTTCGTTATTATGTTGAATACTGCAAAGGGCGTATATTTTGGCTGCTTTAGAGTTTTCCGTAGTGCTTAAAAAGGTAGCAAGACTTACTTAAAGTAATATTACTAAATAGTATATATAAAATATGTAACTAACTGTTTTTTTTTGCAGTAAACCCTTAGGATTTTAAATAATTTATTATATACTAATTATAACAACTAGGTTAATTCATTTAATAAGCCTTTTTTTGAAATAGCAGGTATAACTTTAATTAATACTACGTTTAATATAGCTTTTGCTATTCTGCTAAACGAAGAAAAAGCTTTATATAAGTGGGTTTTTAATTAGTTTTATTACTTAGCCACTTTTTTTGGCCTTTTATTACCTTTAATAGTTATTACTAATAAAGCTAAAGCTTTTTGTAAGTTAGTTCTAGCTATATAGCCTAATATACAACTATAGTTGTATATATAGCATATAATAAGTAATGTATATACTAGTGTTCGCGATTGGTGGGAAGGTTTTAAGCTTAAGGGCTTTATACCTTATAATATATGTGAGTATTTAAGTAAGTACTGGAAAAAGCTTGACTATATAAGTGAAAAGGCTTTTAAAGCCTTACTACTACTACTACTACTTATAACTAAAAAAGCTTTTGTTAAATATTAATACTATAAGCGCTGCTTTACTTTAAGGCTTCCTACAATTAGCTATAATATTAACAGTGTTTTAACTTTGTAGTATTATTTAAGTAAGTTCCTACTTTTTATAACTGGTTGTAACTAACTTTTAATGCTTTTTAAGCTACTGTAATATAAAAGCTAAAGCTTTATACTACTAAAATAACTTAACTACCGAATTTATTAACTAATTATATATAATAGCTTACCTAAGTAATATATACTAGCAATACTATTATTAATAGGCCAACTATTATACTTATAAGTACTTTAATTATAGGGTTCGAAGCACATTATAAGTTAAAAGCCTATATATTAAACTAAAAACCTATTTTTAAAACACTTAAACTAGTGGTTTACAGTTATATAAAGTAACTATTTTATTTACTAACTTTAAAAAAGCTTAGTTTAACTAAAAGTAAGCTTATTAAGCTAGTAAAACCCTAATTAAGCACTTAAAATCTACAATGTTTACTAATTATATAGTTTTATTAAAGATTTTTTAATACACTTTAAAACAAGTGTATAACTAATACTAAGTAGCTACCTAAGCTTATTATAATAAAATAGAACTGCTATATTATTTAAGTGCGTTTAGTTGTTAATAAGGGATGTTATACTGTTACGCTTTTTGAAAACATATATATGCTATTTTACGGGCTGATAATAAGTATAATGTTTATATATAGCTTAGTAAAGCCTTATAACTAACGGATTTTAATTACTACTAGTAGTTTTAAGTAGATTTAACCTAGTTAAACCCCTTTTTGCTAGTTAGTGACTTTGCTACTAAGCTAAAGCTAGCTAAAAAGCTACGTAATTAACTAGCTAATACTGTTTTACGCTGGGTCCAAATCCCAAGGGCTTCTTTTAGCTATAGGATAGTGCTTAGGGCAAAAAGAGTGCCTTATTAGTTTGAAAGATCACTATAGGAAGGCCCTGCTGATCTAAGAAGGCTATAGCTAATACTACTACTACCGCCGCTAGTTAGATTAAACTTAATTGAAAAGCCGTGGTATTAGGAACTATAGCGCTATTAATAGCTACTTATAGTGCTGGCGATGGCTTTACAAGGGTCCTAGGTGGCCTCTTTAGCCCTAGAGACGTTAGAAGGCAATTGCGATAAGTTGCGAGGGGCTTTAGGGCCCTACGAGGGGGGGTTAGGAGGCCTTGGAGACCCTATAGGTCGCTATTTCAACCTGTGAATAGTGGCATCTTCTGGTGTATTTGGTGAACAGATAAACTGGCAAGTACTTTCCATTAATCGGGGTGGTGGCTTGTTCAATTGAGTTTTTTGACCTTAGATGCGTTTCCTATACTAATTGGGTGGTGATCTGTCGCTTCTAGGCCTTTTAAACACGAGGAAAAGTTTAACTTAGGTGTTTTTTTGAAGGTGTACATGTGTGGCTATTTTGAAACAAAAGATTATTTAAAGCAACTTCTATTTAGGTATGAACCACTGCTAATCTGTTGTACTTACAGGTGCTGTTCAATTGGCTAACGTAGCTAAGGATCCCGACCGATAGTTCTGATCATTCCGACCAAATACAAGGATATCCCAGGTGTCCTATACAAATTGGGTTAGAAGTGCGGTATTCTATAGTTGAGATGGGGTCTCTACCGCAACAAGTTAGATTCATAGTTAGATAGTGAGTCTTCCTATCCGAGAAATCGACCCCCCACAGAGTGGTTATAGCCCCAATACAGTTAGTAGTTTTATTGTTGCGGTCTGTGTGGCTTGCCTACGGTCTGACGGGGTTTGTGGAGATTATTGCGGTTCACGGTACACCAGTTGTGGCGTTGGAGGGGTTCATGTAGCACAAAAACGGACTACAAGTACTAAACACCCGTGTTACAAGGTGGGCCCCGGAGAACCGCATGTACGGTTCGCGGACGTCCTGTAACCAAAGCTTTACTAATTATTAAAAAGTTTAATACGCTTATATTTTATAGTTTTTTTTAATATTCCGTATAATAGTAATTATAAAGTAGGAATTAGTTTAATAACTTTATTACTATATAATTTTAAATATTTTTTTTTATTATATAATATATAAATATATTATTTATTAAAAATTAAATCGTTGTTTTTTTGTACTTATAATTAAAGTACTTTTTTTTTTTTTTAATTTAAAGTATTTTTTATATTTTGTTAAGTACGTTAAAAATTTAGTAAGTAAAAAAGTTTATTTAAAATAAATTTTATACAAAGTAAAATATTGGTTTTTTACGTAAGCCCTTTTTTTTAAAGTAAGTTTAGTTAATTAATATTTTTTTTTATAATATATAAAGTATTTTTTATTTATACGAAAGCTTAAAAAAGTAGTATTTTATTAGTTTTATTATTTAAATTGTTTTTTATTAATGTTTTTTAAAAAAAACTTTTTATAATAATTAGTATAATTTTTTTATATATATTATTAATTAATATAATAAGTATTTTTTATTTATTATATAAAAAATTCTTTTTAATTATTAGTTATAATTTAAAAGTATATATATAAGTTTATAAAAAAACTTTTATATATTGGTTTTTAAAATACTAATATAATAATAAACTTAAAAATGCTTTAATATATTTATATTACTTTTATATTTAACTAAATTTCGTTTTAATAATTTATATTAAATATATATTATATTTTTATTAGTTTGTTAATTATTAGTTTTAATATTTTATATAAAAATTTATTAGGATTTTTTTTTTATATATATATAAATATAATTATTATTTAGTTTATTTAATAATAATTATAGTTTATATTTATATTAAAATATATATTTATTATATAATAAATTTTTTTTTAAGTATAATTAAAACTAATATTATAAATAAAGTAGTTTTTTGTATAACTTTTAAAAATAATTAGAAATATTATATAATATTAGTTTTTTATAATTTTAAGTTTTTAATATATATTAATAAATAGTTTTACTGTATTATATAATAAATTATAAGGTTTTTTAAAATAGTTTTTCTTTTTTTTCTAAGTTTTTTAAAAAACTATATATTTATTTAAAAATATAACTTTGTTTTATATTTTATATATTAATAAAAAGTTAATATAAATATTAATACTTGTTAAATTAAACGTTATATGTAAAATAAATAACTATTATATAAAATTTAAAGAATTATAAAAAATAAAGTATTTAAAAATTAATTAAAAGTTGAGTTTATAGTTTAATTGTATTAAAAGTTTTTATATAATTAGTTATTATATATATTTTATTATAAATTATTATTTAATTGTAAATAAAATATTTAATATATAAAAATAAAGTGTTTTTTATATTTTTAGTTTAAATATTGTATATATTTGCAATTTAAATATTTTATAAAGTTATAAACTTAAAGTAAAGGAATTTAAAGTTAGTTAATTTATTATATAAATAATTAATTATTTTTAATTTAATTAATTAAAAATAAACTTTTTTTAAAAAATTTGTATTAGTTATATAAAGTAATTAACTATATTTTTAAGTTATACTTTATTTCCTTTTAAAGTTTTTAAAAATAATTAATATATTATATAATTAAATATTTAAAAGTTAATATTTTATTATTTTTTAAAGTTATTTATATATATAATTCGAAGTTATATTAGTATATATATATTATTTTAATATTTACTTATATAATATATAATATATAAATTAATTTTATTTATTGTTATACTTTTAAAATTAAAAAGTTTTTTATTATATATATTAAAATTAATATATTATTGTATAACGTTTATTAAAATTCTAGTTTTTTAACTAACGTATTTATTAATAAATTATTATTTTAAGTATTTTGTTTTACTAAATTATTAATAGTTTAGTTAGTTATTATATATAATAAATTTGTTAAAACAGTATTATTGTGTTAATTGCAACGTAATTCGTACGAAGCGATTTTGTATAAAAGGAGTTTAAAAGGAGCGCTTCCCGCTTTTTCGTTGTATAATTGTTTTTCTTCCTTTTTTCTTTATAATATAGTATTTAAATAAATTTGTGTTTATTACTTTTAACAAGTTAACGCACTCGCGTACAAACCTTCGTATAAAGCTTATTTAAATACTAATTAGTATTTGTTTAGCTTATATTTTATAAAAGGCTATTTAAACGCAAATTAGCTATAAATAATAACGGGTTAATTTTAAATATAACGGGATTTTTATATTAAGTTTTTAAAACTATTATATAATTATATTTTAAAACTAATTGTATAATAAGCGACAAGAAAATCAATTTTTTTGCGTACAACTATAGTAACTTTTTTAATTAATAAAAGGCTTTCGAACAATAAAGAAATAATAGTAAATAACTTTGTTATTAATAATATTGTTATATAATTTAGCTAAACAATACCTTTTTTTAATAATTATTATTATGTATATATAGTTAAATAAATACCTTTTTACTAATAATATTGTTGTACAATACTATTAAATAATACTTAATTACTTATTATACGAATAGTTAAACAATACCTTTTTTTTTTTAATAATATTATTATATATTTAGCTAAATAATACTTAATTACTTATTGTACGAATAGTTAAATAGTAACTTTTTTTTTAATAATTATTGTTGTATATTTAGTTAAACAATACTTGGTTTTCTTTTTATATATATATTTAATGTATAATAGCTATTATATATATTCTGGTTTTTTTAAATATAAAGCTTTTAATAAAAGCTTTTTTATATATAAAAAAAACTGCTTTTCTTTTTTTTTAAATAAAAAAGTAAAAAGTACTACTTTTTTCTAGTTTTTTTATATACAAAGCTTTTAACGAAAGCTTTTTTGTATAAAAAAGGGACTTTTTTTTTTTTTTTAAAAAGTAAAAAAATATTACTTTTTATTGTACAAAGGAACTTTAACAAAAGCCATTTGTGTAATAAAAAAAAAAAGCCTTTCTTTTTATATTAAAAAGCTTTAACAAAGACTTTTTAATGCAAAAAAAAGGGCTGTTAAAATATATATTATATAAAGCAAGTTTTTTTATATTTAATTCTCCGGTTTAATACCGCGTATATAATGCGCATTTATATATAATAAGGGGATAAGCTAAGTTACAACTAAAAAAGATTTTTTTTAGTGTTGAAACAGTATTACTGTGTTGGTTGCAACGTAATTCGCACGGAGCGATCTTGTACGAAAGGAGCTTAAAAGGAGCGTTTCCCGCTCCTTTATTGTACGACTGTTTTTCCTCCTTTTTTCTCCGTGGCATAGTATTTAAATAGATTTATATCCACCACTTTTGGCGAGTTAGCGCACCCGCGTACATCTTTGTACGAAGCCCATTTAAACAAAATTTATATATAAAAAAAGTGTGTATAAAAGGTTTGTTATTTAGTTTTTTGTATAATAATTTGGTTAATAGTGTTTTAGTTAATATATATATTTAAATGTAATATATATAATAAATAAATTATTAGTAATAAAGTTGCTTATTATTTTTTTTTAGTTTTACAAAAGCTTTTTATTAGTTAAAAAAGTTATTACAATTATATAAAAAAAAGGTAATTTTTTAGTTGTTTATTATATAATTGGTTTTAAAGTATAATTATATAATAGTTTTAAAAGCTAAATATAAAAATCCCGTTATATTTAAAATTAACTTGTTTTTATTTTTTGTTAATTTATAATTGTATTATATATAATATAATTTACTAATTAATATTAGTTTAGTAATATACGAAGTAAGTTTATATATTTAATATTAAATATAGTATTAAAATAGAAATACTATTAGTATTACTATTTGTTTATTTAAAAAAAAAAAAAGAAAAGTAAAATCAATTATTGTATAATAAAGGCTTATATAAGCTGTCGAAAAAAATAAGTGTTTTTTTTAGCTTAACTTTTTTCCGTTTTAAAAGTACGTATCGTAAAAAAGAGGAATTTAATTAACTGTAGTGCAACCGTTTTAACAAAAATATTATATAAATTATTTAAATATTTAATTATATTATTTAAACTTATTAATATATTAATAAGTTTTTAAACAAAAATTTATTAATTAATTTATAATAATATATTTTAATAATATATTTATTTATTTAAAAATATTAAATAAATATAAAAAATATATTTTATAAATATTTATAATGACGTACTATATGGGTTAGCTGCGTATACGGGTTAGCTGTACATTAATTTAGATTTTTATACGCACTTTTATTTTTTTTATATTTTTTAATAATTAAATATATTTAATTTGTATAAAGAAAATAATATATAATTTATATTGCAAGCTTTATAGTAAAACTAAAAACTTTTTGTTTAAAGCGCTGCAAAAATGTACAATATTTCTAAATTTACCTTTTATATGCGACGCTATAAAATTGCATTACGAAGTACAATACGCTTATTTTTATACTAATTAATAAAATATAAAAAGGAATTAATTATATAATATATTTTTGATTTAAATATGTAAGTATTTTTATTAAAGTTAGTTAATGTTGAAAATATAGCTAATTTGCTGCTATATATACGCAACGCGTTTTTAGTTAGTATTAATTAGGCTTTAATTTTTATACAGTAATAACTTAATATTTATATATGCTTTAATTATTAAATTAATTACTAAAGAGTTTTATATAAAGATTTTAATATATATTAAATATAGTTTACTTTTATATAAAATATAATTATTACTTATAGTATTTTAAAAAAAGATATTTATAATTTTAATAAAATAAGCTTTATAATAAGTAAAATATTATTTAAAATAGTTATTATATTGTTTAATTAATATAGAAAACCAAAATTTGTATAATAAGGTAATTAAAAATAGTTAATAGTTATTTAAACTGTTTTTTTATACGGATATATAATACTACTATATATTATTTTAATAAAGCTTACTTATTTATTATTTTAGTATTTTAATACTAATTTACTATATAAATAAAGGATTATTATTATAATTAATAGCTAGACTATAAATAAAAAAGGTTTAAATTAAATAAAATATTTTAATTAATATATAATTTGTTGTACAAAAGGCATTTACTGCTTTTTAATTTTAAATAGTTATAAAAGCTATTATTTAGTTAATTTTAAAACTTATATTAAAAATTACAAAATTATTATACTTTATATACTTATATATTTATTATATAAGTTTTAGCTTTTTAATATTAGTTATTTTAGTTTTTTAAAACAAACGTATAGTAAAGCAATTAATAAACTTATATAATTAAATATTATATATATTAATAAGGTTAGTTTTTTTAATGTATTTTACTAAATATTTAAAGCTTTAATAATTAAAAGTAATATTTAAAAAAGGTTTAAAAATACTAGCTTTATTTTATATAACTTAAAATATATTATTTTTTAGCTTATAATAAAAAAACTTATTAAAACACTATTAAAATTGTTTTATAAGCTTTATATAAAACTTAGTAATTAGAAGTTAAAAACCTTATATAATAAAAAAAATACTAAATAATAAGCTTAGTTTATTAAAAATAAAGTTATATAATATTAGAATAGTTTTTTAATAACTATTTTAAGTGTAATTAATTTAATTATAAAAAAGATAAGTATATTAAAGTACTAAGTTGTATTATTATAAACTAAAGTAGCTAAGCTTTATAAAACAAACTATAAGCTAAGCTAATATTACTATATAAAAAACAAACGTTTATAAGTTAGAGAATTACTTATTATATAAAAAGGTTAAAATTAAAAAGCTAAAAAAACTATTAAAGAATAAATAATTAAAGAAGTACAAATAAGTAGTTATTATATAAAGAGTAGCACTATATAAAAAAAATACTGTAGAATTTATAGTAAACCCGAATATAATACGCATATATATTAAAACAAGGTAGAAATGTTTAGCGAAAACAAATTCGAATAATACAAATTGATTTTTTATATTATAGTTGAGTTATTTTAATTCTATGTACAAAAGTCCAAAAAAGTGCGTAGCTAACCCGTGTGTACAGCTAACCCGTGTAGTACGTTAATATAAAATATAAAATTACTAATATATTTAAAAAAAAAAAAGAATTTTATAAATAAAAAGTAAATTTTGTTAAATTTATAATTATATTAAAAAAAATAAAAATTTAAAATTTTTAAATTAAAATAATAAAAAAATAATTAATATTAAAAAATATTAAAAATATAAAAGTATTTATAAAATTTATAAATTATATTTAAAGTTTTATAAAAAACTTTAAAAATATATAAACTTATTTATAAATTTTATAAAAAAAAAATATAGTTTTTAATAAAAAAAAAAAAAAATAGCTTTTTTGTTATATAATTAAACAATACAATATTGTACGTAAATAAAAAGTAAATACAAATAACTATTCAATTTATTTTTATTTATTTAAATACGAAAATAAAACTTTTGTACGTAAAATTCTTTTATAAAAAAAGAATTTTATTTAATAATACTGTTTAAATTACGAAATTTAAAGTTTAGTTAAACAGTAGTACAAAAAAGTATTATATATAAATATATAATATTAGTTATAACTAATATTAATATTATAATACTAGTTTTTTTTTTTTTTTAGTTATAATATTTTTTTATACAAATATTATTAAATAAAAAACTATAAACATAAAAAAAGTATATAATACATTGTTTAACAACTTGTATATACAAAAAAAAAAAAAGTAATGCTTTTTTATATAAATAGCTTGTTAAAATAGCTATTATTTATATAAAAATATATTGTTTTTTAAATACTATTGTATATTTAGTTTTTTAAAAAAAAGTATATATATTTTTTATGTTTAATAATTATATAATTTATATAAACTATTATATATAACTTTTTATAGTTTTTTAATAAGTGTTTTAATTTATATAAACAATTTATTAATAATAACTAAAGTTTTAAATACTTAATTTAAAGCACGTTTTATAAATATATTTACTAAATTATTTTTGTTATTAATTTATTATACTTTAAAAATGTTTTTTTTTATATAACTTTTAAAATAATATAATATTAATTATTAGTTTTTTTTTTTATATTATTTTTAGTTTTACTAAATAATTATACAAACGTTTTAAATTTAAATATAATATAATAAAAATTAAAAATAAGTTTAATATTTTTATAATTTTTAAAAAGTTATATAAAAAGTAATAGTATTATTAAATATATTAATTATAATATATAATTTATTAATTAAAATACTTTATATAATATGTTTATATTTATTTAAGTTTTAATATATAATATTACATTTAATTTTAAAATTAAAATTTATTAAGTTTTTTATATAAATTTTTTTTATTAATATAATAATAAAACTAAATTAAAAGGTTATATTTATATTATTTATAAAAAAGCTGTTTATAAAAATAAATAGCTTTATATAATAAAAATTAAAAAAAATACATATAAAGCTTTTAAATAAGTTATTTTTTTATTATTTAATTTGCTTATTTAATACTTTTATATTATATAATTATAATTTAAATATTTATATTATTATAATAAA
>MU281520.1:0-21893 GCA_022385595.1 Xylaria palmicola
TAAAATATATATACTTTTTAAGCTATAATAAGTATATTATTATATTTATAAATATTAAAACTTTAATATTTAAGTTATATTTAATATTAAAATAAATAATAATAATATTAAAAGTTACTTTTTAAACAATATATGTTGAAACTTTAGTGTTTTGATTGGCTAGAACGCCTTAACTTACAATACGTACTTACGTACTACACTATTATATAATTTAGTAAGCCTAACGTGCAATAAAAGAAAACTTTATTATACAACGCAGAATTTAACTTTTTTTCCTTTTTTTTTAATATAAATAAATAATTATACAATATATATTTATTTTAGCGCTATACTTAGCGTTAAATATACAAACCTGCTTTGTATATTACCAAACTAATACTAATTAGTATATTATACGTAATATAATTATAAATTAGCAAGAAATAAAAACAAGTTAATTTTAAGTATAACGGGATTCCTATATTAAACCTTTAAAACTATTATACAATTGTACTTTAAAACTAATTATACAATAAGTAATAAAAAGATTACCTTTCCTTTACGCGATTATAATAACTTCTTTAACTAATAAAAAGCTTTTGTAAAACTAAAAGGAAATAATAAGCAATTTTACTACTAATAACTTATTTATTGTATATATTATACTTAAATATGTATACTAAATAAAATAACATTGATTAAGCTATTATATATAACCGAATAACAACCCTTTTTTATATATACTTTTTTTTATATATTAGAATTATTACATAAAATAGCTAACCAAACTACTAATAATTTAATAAAGCTAAATATTTAGGAATAACAACTTATAAATAAGTATATTAGCTAAAAAACTAGAATTTTATTTAATATTATATAATAATATATTAATTTTAATATATATAATAATAAACCCTTTAATTTTAAAAATATAATAATAAGCAAAATTAATTTATACTTTATATTTTATATTAGTAAATACTAAAACAATATATATACATTAGTATAACTTTGAATAACGTATATAAATAACTTTAAGGAATAATAAGATATTAACTTTTAAAAAGCTAATTATATAATATACTAGCTATTTTTAAAAACCTTAAAAGGAAATAAAGTACAACTTAAAAATAAAGCCAATTATTTAGTATAACTAATACAAATCTTTTATAAAAAGTATATTTTTAATTAACTAAACTAAAAATAATTAAATATTTATATAATAAATTAACTTACTTTTAGTTCTTTTATTTTAAATGTATAGCTATATATAATATTTAAACTAAAAGTACAAAAAGTGCTTTACTTTTATACACCGGATATTCTATTTATAATTAAATAGTAACTTATAGTAAAACATATATAATAATTAGTTATACAAGGACTTTTAGTACAACTAAGGTATAAACTAAACTTTTAACTAATTTTTAAATACTTTATTCCTTATAATCCTTTAAAACTTATATAACAACTATTTATTTTATATACAACACTTAATTTAACAAGTATTAATATTTATATTGACTTTCTATTAATATATAAAGTATAAAACAGGATTATATTTTCTAAAAAGTACGTAGTTTTTTAAAAAACTTAGAAAAAAAAAAGAAACTATTTTAAAAAACTATATAACTTACTATATAATAAAGTAAAGCTATTTATTAATATATATTAAAAATTCAGGATTATAAAAAACTAATATTATATAATATTCCTAATTATTTTTAAAGGTTGTATAAAAAACTACTTTATTTATAATATTAGTTTTAATTATATATAAAAAGAAATTTATTATATAATAAATATATATTTTAATATAAATATAAACTATAGTTATTATTAGGTAAACTGGATAACAATTATATTTATACGCATATAAAAAGAAAATCTTAATAAATTTTTATATAAAATATTAAAACTAATAATTAATAAATTAATAAAAGTATAATATGTATTTAAAATAAGTTATTAAAGCAAAATCCAGTTAAATATAATAGTAGCGCAAGTATATTAAGGTATTTTTAAGCTTGCTACTATATTAGTGCTTTAAAAACTAATATATAAAGGTTTTTTTATAAACTTTTATATATACTTTTAAGTTATAACTAATAATTAAAAAGAATCCTTTATATAATAAGTAAAAAAAGCTTATTATACTAATTAATAATATATATAAAAGAATTATATAAACTATTATATAAGGTTTTTTTTTAAAAAATACTAATAAAAAGTAATTTAAGTAATAAAACTAATAAAGTATTACTTTTTTAAGCTTTTATATAAATAAGAAATACTTTATATATTATAAAAAAAAATACTAATTAACTAAATATATTTTAAAAAAAAGGGCTTATATAAAGAATTAGTACTTTATTTTATATAAAATCTATTTTAAATAAACTTTTTTACTTACTGAATTTTTAATATATTTAACAAAGTGCAAAAAATACTTTAAATTAAAAAAAAAAGAAAACTATTCTAATTATAAGTATAAAAAAGTAACTACTTAATTTTTAATAAATAATATATTTATATATTATATAATAAAAAAAAATATTTGGAATTATATAGTAATAAAGCTATTAAACTAATTTTTATTTTATAATTACTATTATACGAAATACTAAGAAAAACTATAAAATATAAGTATATTAAGCTTTTTAATAATTAGTAAAGCCTAATTAAAAGTATATATAAAGTTATACTTTTATATAAAAATTAATTAGACTTTAAATATAATAAAAGTTAGTTTTAAAAGTAATAATATATATAAATTAATTAGTATAATATAATTTATAAATAACTTTAGTACAACAATTTATTATATTTTAAATATATTAACGCTATTTTTATTTTTACTAAAGAATATAAATTATATAAAAGTATATTTTAATACTATTTAAAATATAATTATATAAAAAAATAAAAGTATAATACTAATTATACGTAAATAAAAATACTTATTTTTTAATTTAATATTATATAAAGTAATTAGCTATTTTATAAAAATAAAGCTATATAAGCTATATAAGCAATTTAAATACTTATATATAAAAAAACTCTAATAAATACTTAGTTATACAAAATATAAAGCAGATTTAATAATTTTAAAAAAGATTTAAAAGTTTTACTATTATTACTAATTATATAATAAAGCATTAAGTAAATTTAAGTTTATAATTAAAAACAACTATAACTTTAATTACAAAGTAATAGTAAATATTATATAAATAAACGAACATTAGGCTTTATATATAATTAATATAATAATATTATTTTAAGTTACAATATTCTTTAAATTAATATTTTTATATAATATTTAAAAAGTATTATATAAATATTGAATTAATATATATTAAAAACCTTTAAATTATTTTATATATAACTTAGGAATTAACTTTTTATTAAAAGAATTTTAAAATTATATAAAAATAATAAGTATATTATATAAAAAAATGCTTATTAAAGTATACTAAATAATAAGCAAGATTAAAAAAACGTATAAATTACTAAAATGTATATACAACATTTTATACACAAAATTCAATTAATATATAAATAATAAAGTGATTTTCTAAATAGCTATTAAAGCATTAAATAATATAGTAAGCCTAAATAGCCTTATATTAACTTTTTTAGTATTTAAAATATACTTTTAAATTAATTAAAATTTACTTTTATTTTTAAATATTATATAATATATAAAAACTATTAATAAAGCTATAAAAATACTATATAAGGAATAAATTAAAGTTAAAATCAATTATATAATAAACTAAAGAAATAAACTATTATTATACAACGTTTTAGCATTACTTTTTTAAAACAAAATACTTATTTAAAAAAAAAGAAAAGCTAAAAAGGATTATATAAAATCTAAGTAATTAAAAAATAAAATGTAATTATTGATTTAATTAACAAACTAATTAAATTCCGGTATATATAAGTTAAGCTTTATTATTATATAATAGAAATATTAGCTAAAAAATAGAATTTAAAAAAAATATAGTTTGTTTAACTAATTGTTATACAAAGAAAACACAAGCAACTACGTAAAAAACTACAAACTAAAGCAATTTATATATAATAATCTAATTAACCCTTTTATATAACAAAAAAATAACAAGCTTTTAATTTAATAATCAAACTATATAAAAACAATATAATTACAACATTTAACAAACCTTTTAAAGAATTAAATATAATAAAAATTAATAATTTACTTATATAAAAAGTATTTAAAATACTTAAATATAATTTAAAGCTATATATAAATATTTAGATTTTTAAATTATATTTTATATAAAAAATTAAAACTTATAATTTAAAAGTACAATAATATTAAAAAGAATATAGTTTTAATTTAATTACTAATAATTTAGTAAATAAGCTAATAATTATTATTAGTTTTAAAATTAACTTTTATATAAAAATATAATATATTAAGCAAAATAAGGAATATTATATAAGTATATACTTATTTAAAAAATAATTTTATATAAAAAATCTATATATTATTATTTAAAAAACTAAAAGCTAAATACTTTAAAAGTACATTATTATAAATTATATAACTATTATATAAACTAGCAAAATTAAAGCTTTATTAATTCAAAATATACTATTAGTACTACTAAAAACAACTTAATATAAAAGTATTTATATATAACCTTTATTTACTTATTATAAAAAACTTTTTATACAACTTTAAAATAATAAGCTTTTAAATAAATAATACTTTTAGCTTTATAACTTTTAGCTTTTTAGTTAAAAAAAAGAAAAAACTTTAATAAATAAAGTTTTATATAAAACCAAAATAAACTTTATTATACAATAATTTAATTAAGTTTAATAGTATATATATAATTATATATAAAAATAAAATTATTATTATTTAAAAAAGGTAAACTAAATAACTTACTAAAATTAACTTTTATATAAAAAATAATATATAATCTTTTTATAATTATATAAGTAATTAATTTAACTTTATATAATATAGAAATTCTAAATAAAAAAATAAAGTAATAAATAAAAAACGCAAAATACAAACTTTTATTTATTTTATTAAATTTCTTTTATATAAAAATATTTACAAATAATATAAATTTAATATCCTAACTAAAATTCCTTATTATACTAATAACTAAATCTTATATAAAAGAAAATCTAAAAACTTTTAACTTTAAAATTACTAAAAATATAATATACTAAAACTTAAACAAATATAAACAAATTATACAAAGCATTTTAATAAACAAATTATACAATATAGTTAATAAATTTAATAATATTATTACTTTTTGTACTACATTTTAAAAAATTATAGTATTACTTTCTTTACTACTAATTTTAGTAGTAGTATATATAAACTTAAAATCGTTATACAACTATTTAGTTAAATTAGAAATAATATAAAAAAAGTAATTAATAATTAATATTATATTACTTTATAAGTTATACAAAAAGAAAAAGATTTTAAAAGTATAATAAATTAACAGCAAAAATAATCCAGTAAACATATTTATAAAATGTACTTTAAATACTATATTAAAAATACTAGTTTTAATAAACCAACTTATAATATAAGTTAAAACATTTATTAAATAATAAAACATTATTATATAAAAGTAACTTTATTAATATACTAAATAAAAAGAGTTTTATTATTATTTACTTTTTTTAAATTTATTATACAAAATTTTTTTACATATTATATAAAAAAAAAATATAATAAAAGAAAAAACTTTTTATTTATACTTTAAAAAGTATATAAAAAAAACTCCGCTTAAAGGTTTAATGCACGAAACTTCTACTCCCTTTTCCCCCCCCCCTATTTTACCTCCTTTCTGCTTAACTATAAAAGGAGCACTAATAACCGTACAAATATTAAATGTACAAAGTATAAACGCTACCTTAAAACCTAAAAACTTAGCAATAAAAACTAAAAAACTAGTTATATATAAGGTAACACCCGTTGCACGAGCTATCGTAGCACGCATTTTTCACAAAAAAGCTATAGCTTTAAACTAATAAAACTTAAAAGTAGCTTTTATAACGTATAAACTTAACTTAAGCATCTTTAAAGCTATTGCTAGCCAAAACTTTAAAAATAATGTTTTTAAAAAGGGCGGCAACAATAATGCTCTTTTTTTACTATTATATAATACAACATTAATAAAAAAATACTTATATAAAAAAAGCATATATATGTTTATATAAAGCAACTATATATAAGCTTAGCAAATTAAAGTTCCTATAAAAAAACAATAAACCTTTGTATAACTATTATTAAAAGTATATAAAAAGTTGACAAACTAACTTACGCCACTTATAAATAGCAGCGTAAAACGCGGGCGAGCGGTAACAACAGCAAATATAATACTATTATTACTACTATTATATATATATATATATATATATGCAAGTAAACGCAAATAATACTATTACTACTACTATTAGCAGCAATAGCAGTAAGATTTATTATAGCACAAAAAGGGAAAAAAAAAGAACAAATTATATATAATAAAAAAAGGAATATAATTATATACAGCAAATATAATACATACTTTCCTTTTTTTTAATATATTATAAGCCAAATATATACTTTTTCCCTTTTATTTATATATTATATATATATAAAATATATAAATCTTTTTTATAACTAAATCTCAATACTTTAACACTTTTTTTAAAGTATATAGTATAATAAATAAGCTATTATAAATACTTAAATAAGGATATTAAACACTAAAACTTAGTTACTTTTTTAGTTTTATATAAAATACTTATTTAACCCGGCACAAAATCATGTTTTATTTTTAGTAAAAATACTTTTCTTTTTTATTTTCCTTATATATAACTTTATTTTTATATAAAGTACGATAAAGCGCTCTAATTAAAAAGAAAAAAGCTAGTGTTAAAACCTTAGTATTTTAATTGGCTAAAACGCCCTGACTTACAGTACGTACTTACGTACTACATTATTATATAATCTAGTAAGCTTAGCGTGCAATAAAAGAAAACTTTGTTATACGACGCAAAATCCAACTTTTTTTCCTTTTCTTTTAATATAAATAAATAATTGTATAACACGTATTTATTTTAGCGCTGCACTTAGCGTTAAATATACGGACCTGCTTCGTATATTGCCGAACTAACAATATAAATTATTTATATAGCTTTATTAAAGTAATAAAAAAAATAATAACTAATTAAAAATATAACTTTAAATAAACTTATATTTAAAATAAAGTCCTTTATTAGTATAAATATATATTTATTTTTAAAGTATTTAAATAAACTTTAAATAATTATATTTTTAAAAAAGCTAAATTTAATTAATATATAATACTATATTACTTATAAATTAATACTAATTATAAAAAACCTTTTTTTATTAAATATTAAATATTATATTAATAATTATTTAATAATTATTAAGTTTAAAATTCTATATTGTTATAATGTTTATATTAAGTTAGTATATATAAATAGTTTTAATAAACTAAATATTTATTTATATTAGTAATTATAAAAATTATTATTAAAAAACCTATATTAATAAATTTATAATTTTAAAATTACTATTATACTTTATAATTAATTAAAAAACTTTATAAAACATATTTTTAATTAGCTTATAATTAAATTAAGTAAATTATTAGTTATTTAATTAATAATAAGTTTAAAATAACTAATATTAATTTATAAATAAAGTTAATTATAAAGAAACTAAAATAAATTAACTTTAATTTAGTTTAAATAAAATATAACTTAAAATAGTAGTACTAAAAAAAGTAAAAGTAATTTTATAATTTAATAATAAATATATAATTAATTTAAAGTACTTAAAATAAAAAAAAGTATAAATAAAAAAGCTAATAAATATTAATTATAGTTTAATATTTAAAAATAAAAAAGTTAATAAAAATTAAAATAATTAAATTGCTATTAAATATATTTGTTTACTATAATTTAATTATATTACTTTATTAAAATATTATTATTTAAAATTATATATATTAATAATAAACTTAGTATATATTATTATATATATAGTATTATTTTTTATAAATTATAAATATAAATATATTTTAAAGTTTTTATTAAATATATTACTTTAAAATATAAATTTATTAATGTTATAAGTACTACAAAGCAAATTTGGGGTTTAGTTAATTAAAACATTATATGCTTGTAAAATTATATACTTGTAGTAATTTTTTATATACTTATAGCAATTCTTTTAAATATATATATAATTAATATAACTATTAAACGTATTAAAAATAAGTAAAAAGCATAATAAAAAAATTTATTATAAAAAGATTATTAAGTTATTTTATATTAAATAAAGTTTAATAAAAAAAAACAAAATTAAAAATATATTTAAAAAAATACTTTTTATAAAACTATATTTTAAAATTAAACATTAAATTAACTTAATATTAAGTAATTATAAAGTAAATTTAATATTTAATATAAAAATAAATACTTTTAAAAACTAAATATAAAATATAAAACTTATAATAAAAAGTTGGATATATAATAATATATATATAGTAAATGAAAATATTTTAAAACTAAAATATAAAAAATATTAAAAAATTTTATAGCTTTTATATATTATATATAAATATATATAATATATAAGTAAAAAAATTATAAATATATAGTTTTTATAATAAATAAATTAATAACTATTTATAACATTATATAAATAAAATAAAATAAGTTTTTTAATATTAGTTTTTTAAAATTAATATATAATTTTTAAATAAAATCCGAATTTTTTAATTAAATATATAAATAATAAAATTTTAAAAATATAATACTAAAATAATAAGTACAAAGTATATACTAATGTTATTTACAAGTTACTAATGCACTCAAATTAATAATACACTTTTTTACACTTTTTATACGCGAATTTAAATAAATTAACTATAATATAAAAAAATTAATTAAATTAATAAAAATTATTTTTATTAAAAGTTTATACTTTTATTTAATAAGTTTATATATTATATTTAAATTTACTATAAATACTATATTACTTTAAATATATTTATGTTTTTTTTATTAAATAACTTATTTTGTTTTTATTAGCTTATTTAATTACTTTATTATTTTTAAATTCTTATAAAACTTAAGTTTTATTTATAATAAAAAGTTTTTTATATTATATTTATTTATTTTTTATTTTATAATATTTATTTAATAAATAATTAGTTTTATAAAGCTTTTTATTTTTTTAGTATAAAAAAGTATTTTTATATATTAACTTTTATATAACTTTTATAATTAAGTTAATAAAATTTAATTACTATTTAGCTTTAAATATAATTATAAGTATTTTTAAAGTTTATATTAGAAAAAATAATTCTAAGTTAATAAAAGGTATTTTTTTAACTTTTATAATATATAAAGCTAAAATAACCTTATTATTATTTAAAAAAATAAGTTTAATTACTTTAAATTCTAATTAAATATTTTGTTTTATAAAAAAAGCTATAAATATTTTTAAAAATTTAATAAAAAAATCTTTTTTTATAATATAAATATAATACTACTATATTAAATTTTTAATATATAATAAATAAATATATTTAAATATACTAAAAAGTACTAAATTTAAAAACTAAAGCTTATAAAATAAATAAAAAAGTATATAAAAGGAAATAATATTATAATTTTTATAATATTTTTTAAATTTTATAAAATAATAACTTTTATAACTATTAAAAATTAAAAAGTATTTTATATTTTATATATAGCTTTTAATATAATAATTAAAGTATTTTACTTATTTAATATTTATTTTATTTATTATTTAACTATTTAAAAATAAGTTAACTTTTTAATTATTTAATAAAGTAGTATTATAATACTAAAATATAAAGTAAATTTTTTTTATAAAAATAATATAACGTAGAAGACAAGTTTATTGGCAGGACAAGTCTATTGTCAGTTTGAAATTACATTTAAAAATTTAATATTAAAACCTTTATAAAAAGTCAAAAAAAATCGGAAAAATATCGGGTTTTCAGAATTTAGTATATAACCATATAATCAACAAAGGAATATTTTTTGCCATTTTTTTACTATTTTATTTTAGCGTGCATCCTCTAGTTAAAAAGATTACGCTAAATATACACTAAATTAACCTCTATCGAACGCCAAGCTAACTTAAAAAAATAGCTACAAAATTAAAAAAAATAGGGTATATAAAAATTGGGATTTTAAACTAAATAAAGTTATCCTAAGATTTTTCCGATTCTTTTTCTATTTTTTATAGAAGATTTAAAATATTTATTATATAATACGCTAAACTCAATTTAGACAAACATTAAACCAAGTTAAAAAATTAGCAATAAAATTGGAAAAATTACAGTTAATAAAGAAAAATATTAAAAATTAAATATAGTTAGGCCTATGTTTTTCCGATTTTTTTTTAATTTTATATTTTTAATTTAATATTTAAATATTTAAATTTTAAAATAAATATATAATCTAATATAAAAAATCAAAAAAAATCGGAAAATTCTCGGGGTAACTCTGTTTAGTTTAAAATCCCAATCTTTATATACCGTATTTTTTTCAATTTTGTAACTATTTTTTTAAGTTAGCTTGGCGTGCGACAGGGGTTAATTTAGCGTATATTTAGCGTAGTCTTTTTAATTAAAGGATGCACACTAAAATAAAATAGCAAAAAAATGGCAAAAAATATTCATTTGTTTATTGTATAGTTATATACTATATTCTGAAGACCCGATATTTTTCCGATTTCTTTTTGACTTTTTATAAAGGTTTTAATATTAAAATTTTAAGTGTAATTTTAAACTGACAATAGACTTGTCCTGCCAATAAACTTGTCTCCTACGTTATAGTAATACTGTTTAACTTTAAAAATTAATAGCTTAAATTACTATAATTTATTTTTAGTGTTTTTATTAAGCTTATTTAAGCTTTTAATATTTTTTAATATTTATAATAACTATTTTTAATATAATTATACTTATTAAAAACTTAGTTTTATTAAAGTTATATATATTTTTAATTATAATACTATATTTTAAAATTATATTAATTATAAGCTTAAACTATATATAATAACTTAAAAGACTTTTATTAAAAAGTTATTAATAATTAATTTAATAATTTAAATATATTTAAAAGTTTAATTATTACTATATAAAGTTTAATACTTAGTTTTTATTAATAAGTAATATATTATATATATATTAAAAAATATTAGCTATTTTTTTAATATATTAAAGCTAAAGTAAAAATGCTTATAAATTTAGTTTAATTATATATTAAATAATTATAACCTTTTTAAATTTTATAAAATTTTAATATTATTAGTTTATAATATATTATAGTTATATACTATTAAAGCATTAAACTAAAATATTAATAAAAATATTATAAATTTTAAAAAGCTTATAAAAAAAATATATATATAAGTTTTAGTTTTTAGTTTAAATAACTAGCTATAAACTAGTATTATTAAATTTATAAATTATATTATAATTATTAAAAAGTATATAAATAAATATAAAAGGTGTAAAAATGTTAAAAAGTTTATTACTAACTTAAATGTATTACTAATTTGTAAGTGACGTTATATAAAAAATATACTAATAAAATAAAATATTAATACAAAATTAACGCTTATAAAAAAAGCAGTTAATATTTCTAAAAAAAGGAAATAATATACTAAGTAAAAGCTTTAATTAAAAAAAACAATTTAATTAAAAAATAAGCAATAAACTAAACTTAATAAATTAAATATTAAAAGTATAAAAATAAAATATACGTTTTAATATAGTTAAAAATAATAAAAAATAATTATAATAAATTAATAATTAATTTAAAATATTATAAAAGTTTTAAGTATTATAAAAATAAAAGTATTAGTATATATTAGTATAAATTTATAATATTAAAATATAAAGCTAAAAGTACTTATAAATACAAAACTTTTAATAAGCTTTATTTTTTTAAAAGTTATTAATAAGTTAAATATACTAATAAACTTAAAAATAATACTTTATTTATTTTAAATAATTAAAAAAAGTTTAATTTTTTATAATTATAAAATTATTAAAAAAAAAACTATAAAACTTTTTTTTAATATTTAAAAATATAAAAAAAGATTTAAACTTAATATTATAAAAATATTAAAGTATAATATAATTTTAAAAATACTTTAGTTATAAAAAAGTAATTTTAAAGTAAATTAAAAAAAATAGGCTAATTTTAATAAAATATATTAAAAAAAAGTAATAAAAATTATAAAACTTAAAAAAAGTTTTAAAATATATTTATAAAAAAAATAAAAATAGTAATATATTTACTAATTTGTATATTAAAACTAAAAATATTAACTAAAAATTAAATACTTTTAAAATATATAAAATTTAGTAATTTGTTTTAAAAAAAATACAATATTAAAATAAAATTATTAAAATATAATATATAATATAATTAAATATTATTAATTAAAAAATAAAAATTACAATATTATTTATTATTATATATAAATTATAAATAATTATAAAAACTATATAAGTATTTTAATAAAAATTTAATAAAAAAATATATATAATTTTTAAAATTTTTAGTTGGATTATAAGTTTATAAATATTTAAAAAACTAAATAAAAACAAAAAAGTTAAATAAAAATTAGTATTAAATTATTAAAATATAAACTTTAAAATAAAAAAGTTTATAAAACTTTTATTATAAATTAATAATTTAAAAAACAAATTATAAAAAGTAAAATAGTTTATAATATTAAATTTACTAAATATATATTATTAAAAATAAATTACTTTAAATAATAAATAAAAAATAATATTGAAAATATTATATAAGTTATTTAAATATTTAGTTATATTATTTAAATTTACTAATATATTAGTAAATTTTTAAAAAAAAATTATTAATATATTAAAAGAATTTATTAATTAATTTATAGTAGTATATTTTAATAATATACTTATTTATTTAAAAATATTAAAAAAATATAAAAAATATATTTAATAAGTATTTATAGTAGTACAAAATATAAAATTACTAGTATATTTAAGGAAAAACGAATTTTATAAGTAAAAAGTGGATTTTTTTAAATTTATAATTATATTAAAAAAGTACGAATTTAGAATTCTTAAATTAAAGTAATAAAAAAGTAACTAGTATTAAAAAATGTTAAAAACGTAAAAGTATTTATAAAATTTATAAATTATATTTAAAGCTTTATAAAGAACTTTAAAAAATATATAAGCTTATTTATAAACTTTATAAAAAAGAAATACGGTTTTTAATAAATAAATAAAAAGTAAACAGCTTTTTAAATAATAAAAAACTTAGTGATAACAAACCTAATATTAAAGTTAATATATGTAATAATATAATAAGTAATTAATTAAAATAATAAAATAAAAATGAAAAATTATATTTAGTTGTATTTTTTTTAAAACAATTTTTAGGATTATAAATTAATTATTTATTATTAAATAAAAAGCTAATAGTAATTATTTATATATTTAAAAAATAAGAGTATTATTTAATATATAATACAAACTTACTATTTATATAAGCTTACCGCTTACTTTTTATGTTTTTATATACTTATATTTTAATTATATATTTTTTTACTAATAATAATGCCGTATATATAAAAAGAATTTAATATACTATTTGTATTATAAGTAATATAGTAAAACTTATAATTATTGTTTAAATATATAGTAATAATTTATAATATATTATATATAATATTAAATATATAATATTATAAATAAACACTATATATAACTATATTTATAACAATATAAAAATTATTTAAATTTAAAAAAAATACTATTATATATTATATATTTAATTTAAATTTCTAATTATTTACTATATATATATAATATACTTTTAATAAGTATTAATTAAGCTTTAAACTTTATATAATAATAATTATAATTAAAAATATATTTTAATTATTAAATTATATAATAAGTAGTTTAAACTTATATAAAATATAATTAGTAAATATAAAATTTAAAAAAAGAATATTTATAACTTTAATAAAACTAAGTTTATTATAAGCAAAATATTAGCTAAAATAATTATTATATTATTTAACTATTATAATAAACTAAAAAATACTTAATAAAGTAATTATAAATAAACTATAGTTAGTTAAAATATTAGTTTATATAGCTATATAGTTTTTTTATATATTATTTTAATAAATAAAGTTTATTTATTATTATAATATAAAAATATTATAATACTAAATAACTAAGTAATTATAATAATAATAAATAATTAAATAATAAATAAAAAAAAGTATAATTAAATTTAGTATTTTAATAAATATATAGTTAGTTATATAAATAGTACTTATTAGTTATTAATTCTAAATAGTTATAAAAGCTATTATTTAACTAATTTTAATATATTTTATATAAAAAATAACATTATTACTATTTATATATTAGCTTATTTATTATATTATTTATAGTTTTTTAATATTAGTATTTTTAGCTTATTAAAACAAATATATAATTAATAAATTAATTTAATAATATAAATATATATTTTGTATATTAAAAAAAAGGATTTTTTTACTACATTTTATAAAGCGTATAAAAAGGCTATAACTTTATTAAACATTTAAAAGGGTTTTTAAAAAGCAAAATTAATTTTATATAACTTAAAATTAGTAATTTTTTAATTAAAAGTTAAAAAAATTATTAAAATATTATTTACGTTATTTAATAAGTTGTTAATACTTTAAAAGTTAAAAATGCTATATAATTAATTAAAGTTTAAAAATAAAGAAAATATATTAAAAAATAAATTATATAATATTAAAGTAGCTTTTTGTAAGTTATTTTAAAAGCTTTTAATTAAGTTACTAAAAGTATAATAATATTTATATATAAGTTAGCATTATTAAAAAGTAAATAAAATATTAAACTAATATTGCTATACAAAAAAAAAACAAATATAAAATAAAATAGCATTTATTATAAATAATATATGTAATTAAAAAACTATAAATGTTATTAAAGCTTAAATAATTATTAAAATATATATAAAAAGTAATTAAATAATAAAAAAAAACTAAGCGTTAATAGTATTATAATAAGTGTAATAAGCTTAAATATAATATATATATTTATAATAATTATATAAAAACTTTTAATAATAGTAATTTTAAATAGTTTTAATTGGTTTTTTATATTGTTATAAAGTTATTATATATATATGTACAAAAATGCTAAAACGTGGGCGGTAAGCTTATATAAACGGTAAACTTGTATTTTATATTATATAAATTAATAATACTAATAAAAGTTTATTTAAATTATAAAAACTTTATAATATTTATAATTATAAAAGTATTAAATAAATAATAAATAAAACAAATAAAATTTTTATTATAGTTTAACTTTAAAATTATATAAATTAAAGGTAAAAAAAACATTTAAACTAATAATTTAAGTAAAAAAAGTAATTATAAAAAAAAAAAAAAAAGAATTAAATACTTTTAAATAAAAGTAATAATAAAAGTTTTATATTTATTATAATAATAATTAATTATAATAAAATATATAATTAAATTAAAAATATTATAACAAATAAGTTTATAAAAAAAATAAAAAAAAACTATAATTTTAAAAATTAAAACTATATAAATAGTATTTTAATTTATAAAAAATATATATATATATATTAATAAAACTATAAAAAAATATTATATAAAAAGTATATAAAAACTTATTATTAAAATATTAATAAGTTTTTAAAATAATAAAATATATTAAAAATATAAAATATTATTAATTAAATATTAAAAAAATAACTAAAAAAGTTTTAAAATTATATAATATATATAAAAAATTAAAGATACTAAAGTATAAATTATATAAGTTATTAACGCATTTTACAAGTATTCGGACTATTTAAATATCCGGACTACTTTTTAACATTTTTGTACGAACTATTTTTAATTTAACTTTTTTCCTTTATTAATAATAGTACTTACTTTTAATAAATTTAATATATAGCTTATATTACAAGCTATTAAATAAAACCCTAATATAAACCTTTAATATATTTTTAAGATTTTTAATATTCCTTATATAATACTTATTTACTAATTATATAATAGTAAAACAAAGTATAACTTATTTACTATAACTTAAAAACTTATTAAATTTAAAAAGCAATTAATTATATAATATATTATTAACCTAGTTTTGTAATTATTTCTTTTTTAATATAATAGTATTAAAAATATAGCTAATTAATTATTAGAACTATATAGTAAATACTTTATTAAAAAAAACTGGACTTTAAACTTTATATAATAAACTTTTAAGTTTATAACGCGTTTTAATTAATAAATTAACTACTAGTAAATTATAAATAAAAACCTAATTAAATACTATATTTAGTTTACCTTTATATAAGTAATATTAATTAAATATAATATATATAAAAAAATATATATATAATTTTAATAAAACTAGGTTTTTAATAAGTAAAATTATAGTTAACCTTATAATAACTATATTTAAAAAGGCTAAAAAACTAAAATTTATATAACTAAGTAATTAAAAATAATTTATAGTTATTTAAGCTATTTTATTATATAGTTATATTATTTTATTATATATTATTTTAGTAAAGTAAAATTATTTATTGTTTTAGTATAAAAATATAGATTTACTGAATAACTAAAGGGTTAAAACTATAAAAAATAATTAAATAATAAATAAATAAAGTTTAAATTAAATTAAATATTTTAATAAGTATATAAAAAATTATACAAAAGGTATATATTGCTTATTTATTTTTAATAAATATAAAAACTTATAATATTATTATGTTTTATATACTTTTTTATTCCTTTTATAAGCTTTAGCTTTTTAATATTAGTTATTTTAGTATATTAAAACAAATATATAATAAAAAGATTAAATAGTTAATATAAGTATATATATTATATATTAATAAAAAAGATTTTTTACTTATGTTTTTTTGTATATATAATATATTAATAATTAAAAAAAATATATATAAAGGTTTTTAAAAAATAAGATTAGTTTTGTATAACTTAAAATATATTATTTTATAGCTTAATTATTATTTAAAAACTCTTATAATTAAAAATCTAACCTTATAATTAAACTATTAACAACTAATTACTTTTTAAAACCCTTAATAAACCGAATTATAAACTAAATATATTTAAAAAAAAGTTATACAAAAAATAAGTAATTTATTAGGTTTAATTATTAAAAATATTTAATAATTATTATATAATACAGCTATTATTTTCTATTATTTTATATTATTAAAAAAAAAAGTTATATAACTTTAAAAAACAAATAATAAGCTTAGTAAGTATTATTGTATAAAAAAAACTTAAATATAAAATAAAAGGTTATTTATTATTAAAAAGGCCTAAAGGTTATAAGCTAAAATAAATACTAAAAAGTAATAAAAGGCTAATAATTATTAAAATAATTGTTATATAAAGAAGTAAAAAACGTACGCCCGGTGCTATAGGCTTTGTGGTAAGCTTAGCTATAATACGTATATATATTAAAATAATATAAAATTATTTAGCAATTTAAATTTTAAGTAGTTTAAATTAATAATATGCATTATTATTAAGTTATTTTAATTGTTTGTACAAAAGTACTAAAAAGTGGTCCGGATATTTAAGTAGTTCGGATGCTTATAAAATGCGTTATAACTAATTAAATTATTAAAATAAAATTAAAAAATTATTATATTTAACTTTATAATTAAATTATTAAAGTTAATAAAACTAATAATAAAAATTAAATATAATTTTATTTTTATAATTATAAAAAGATTTATAAAATATAAAAGTTTTATATTATTATAAAATATATTTTTAATAAATATAAAATTTTTAAAAAATTTTTTATAAATTTAAAAAAATATAATAGCTTTTAAATTTTTATAATTATTAATAAAAGTATTATAAATATAATATAAAATATTTATTATTTATTATTTATAAATAAATAAATAAATTAAAAAACTAAATTAAATATTTAAATAATATTTTTAATATTATTTTAATAAATAATAAAATATATTTATAATAATTTAGTAAATAAGTTTATAAAAATATTATTATTTAAAGTAAATTATAATTTTAATTTAAATAATTTATAAATAAAAATTTATAAAATTATTATATTAAAAATAAATATTTAAATTAAAAAACTATTAAAATTATAAAAATAATTATATAATAATTTAAATTTTATTTAAAATAAAATAAAAAAGTATTATAATTAAAATAAATTATTAAAACTCATTATAAAAAAAAGGAATAAAGTTTATTTTTTAAAATAAAATATTAAAATAAAAAAACTAAATAATAAAATTAATTTTAAATAAATTAAATTATTTAAAATTTAAAAAATTATATTATAAACTAATTATTAATAATTATTATTTAAAAAAATAAAAATATTTTTAATATTTTATATATTATTAATAAAATTAATACTAAATAATATAATATTTAAAATAAAACTTAAAATAAAAACTAATTAAAATAAATATATTATTAAAAAAGTATTAAACTTATATTAAAATAAAAATACTATTAAATATTTAGTTAAAAAAATAAAATACTTATATATAAAAAATATATAAAAATTTAAAAAAATATTTATAAAATATTATTAAAATTATAAATTTATTTTATTTATAGTATTTTAATTAATTAAAATTAAAAAAATAAAGTTAACTTTTTAAAAATTAAAAAAACTTAAAAAACTTTAAATAAAATTATTAAAAAAACTAAGTATTTATATTAAAGTATATTAATATTTATTTTTTTAATTTATTATTTTTATTTTTTTAATAATTAAAAACTATAATAAAAAAACTTAGTATTACATTTTTTTAGTATTTTATTTTATTTTTTAAAATAATTTAGTTTTACTAAGGTTTTTTTTAAAAAGCTATAAAAAGTATATAACTTTATATAAGTTTATTAATACTTAATTTTTAATTTATAATATTTATTTATAATATAAATAAAACTAAATATTAAAAATAATATTTTATAAAACTAATTATATTTAATATAAATATTATAATAATTAAATTTAAAAATTTAAATATAAAATAAGCTAAATAAAGTATAATAAAAATAAAAGTTATTAAAAGTACTAAATTTAGTAATATATAATAAAAAATAAGAATATTTAAAAGTAGTATTATAATATATTATATAATAATAATTAAAAAATATTATAATAAAATACAAAAAAAAAAAAAAAAAACTTATTTAATAAATATTTATTAAAAATAATAAACTTAAAAATAAAAAGTATAGTGTTACAAATTAATAATAAAACTATATTATATATTTAAAGTATATAACTAATAAAAAAAAAATATTTTAAAAATAAACCGGAACTACTAGGAAATTAAAGTTATATAACAAAATTAGTTAATAAAAATAAATTATTATAAGTAATTAAAGTAAATAAGTTAACGTAATTACTAAGGATTATTAAAAGTAATTAAAGTAAGTAAAAAAGCACAATTATTAAAGCGAACTAAAAGTAATTAAATAATTATAGTTAAAATAATAAAAAAAGGAATAGTTATATAATAAAAAATAAGTTTTTATATTTAAATATTTAATATTTTATTTATTAATTTAAATATTAAAATAGTTTTTAAAACTATATAAATAAGCTATTTATAATTTATTAACTTGTATAAATTATTATTTAAAATATAGTTTTATTTTTAAGTTTATATTTAATTAAACAATGTTTTATAATATAAAACTAATTTACTATACTATATTTAATATATTGTATAACAAAGTTGTTATACGGCTTTTTAAATAATAAAAAACCTAGTTATAACAAAACTAATATTAAAATTACAAAATTTTAATAAGAAATTCAAAGTTAAAATTAATATATATAACAATATAATAAGTAAATAACTAAAATAATAAAATAAAAATAAAAAATTATATTTAGTTATATTTTTTTTTAAAAATTTCTTAGAATTATAAGTTATTTATTTATTATTAAATAAAAAGCTAATAATAATTCTTTATATATTTACAAAATAAAAACATTATTTATATAAACTAATAATATTAATAAAAGTTTATTTAAATTATAAATACTTTATAATATTTATAATTATAAAAATATTAAATAAATAATAAAAAAAAAAAATAAAAATTTTATTATAGTTTAACTTTAAAATTATATATATTAAAAGTAAAAAAAATATTTAAATTAATATTTTAAGTAAAAAAAGTAATTATAAGCTAAAAAAAAAAAAAAAGTTAAATACTTTTAAATAAAAGTAATAATAAAAGTTTTATATTTATTATAATAATAATTATTTATAATAAAATATATAATTAAATTAAAAATATTATAATAAGTAAATTTATAAAAAAAATAAAAATAAACAAAAGTTTTAAAAATTAAAACTATATAAATAATGTTACGACGGGGCTTTTTACAAGTGCCGTACAGTAGATTTTGGAAATACACATTAATATTAAGGTGGAAAGGAAAGGAGTTAACGGCAGCCGAAATGCTAACCGTTTTCCTTTTCTATCCACTAAACTAGCTGACGTAATCTAACCGTTCTAAGCTGTACGTACGGGTTATAGTAAGCTATAAAACTTGCAAGCCGTAACTAATAATATTTTAATTTATTTAAAAAAAATATATATACTAATAAAATGATAAAAAAACATTATATAAAAAGTATTTAAAATAATAAAATATATTAAAAATATAAAATATTACTAAGTAAATATTAAAAAAATAACTAAAAAAGTATTAAAATTATATAATATATATAAAAAGTTAAAAATACTAAAATATAAATTATATAAGTTATTATAGTTAATTAAATTACTAAAATAAATTTAAAAATTATTATATGTAATTTTATAATTAAATTAATAAAATTAATAAAACTAATAATAAAAATAAAATATAATTTTATTTTTATAATTATAAAAAGTTTTATAAAATATAAAAGTTTTATATTATATAAAAAAGTAAATATATTATATAAAAAAGTAAATATATTAAAAGAATTTATATATATTATTATAAAATATATTTTTAATAAATATAAAATTTTAAAAAAAATTATTATAAATTAAAAAAATATAATAGCTTTTAAGTTTTAAAAATTATTAATAAAAGTATTAAAAATATAATATTAAATATTTATTATTTATTATTTATCAATAAATAAATAAATTAAAAAACTCAATTAAATATTTAAATAATATTTTTAATATTATTTTAATAAATAAGAAAATATATTTATAATAATTTAATAAATAAGTTTATAAAAATATTATTATTTAAAATAAATTATAACGTTACTTATAAATTAGTAATGCATTTAAGTTAGTAATGCATTTTTCAACATTTTTATATTTTTTACATTTATTTATATATTTTTTAATAATTATAATATAACTTATAAATTTAATATTACTAGTTTATAGCTAGCTATTTAAACTAAAAACTAAAACTTGTATTTTTTTTTTTATAAGCTTTTTAAAGTTTATAATATTTTTACTAATACTTTAACTTAATACTTTAATAATATATAACTATAATATATTATAAACTAATAATACTAAAATTTTATAATATTTAAAAAAAATATAATTATTTAATATATAATTAAACTAAATTTATAAGTATTTTTATTTTAGCTTTAATATATTAAAAAAATAATTAATATTTTTTAATATATATATAATATATTACTTATTAATAAAAACTAAATATTAAACTTTATATAATAATAATTAAACTTTTAAATATATTTAA
>MU281521.1:0-21685 GCA_022385595.1 Xylaria palmicola
TTAATTATTAAAATATTATAAATATTATTAAATTAATTATTAAAATTAATAATAATAAACTTATTATTTTTATTATTAAAAGTAAATTTAAATAATTAAAAGGAAATAAAAAAAAAAAAAAAAATAAATAAAAAGCTAAATAATAAATAAAATAATAAGTTTATATATTTATATATAAGTACTAAATTTACTTTAAAACTTTTTACTTTTTTTAAATTACTTAAAAAAGTATTAATAAATATAATTATAATTAATTAATATAATTTAAATTTAATTTTTAAATTTAAGTTTATTAATTATAAGTTTTAAAATTAAATAAAAAAATATATTATAAAAAAGTTAAGCAATTTATAAGTTATATACTTTAATATAACTAAATTAATTATTAAATTAATTATTAATAAAAAAACTATATTAAAAGCAAATTAAACTAAATTATTAAAAAGTTTAACTTAAATTTATAATAATTAATTATAGCTATTAAATATTATTAAAAGCTTTACTACTAAAAAAAAAATAGCTTTTATAAGTATTATTTTATAAAAATATAATAAAAGTTTAGTTTTTATAAATATTATACTACTAAAAAGCAAAAAAAAAAACAGTTTTTATAAATGTTATACTATTAAAAAATAAAAAAAAAACAGTTTTTATAAATACTATATTATATTAATATAAAAAAAAATAGCTTTTATAAGTATTATACTATATTAATATAAAAAAAAAGTAGTTTTTATAAGTGTATTTAATAAGTAAAACATTAATAAATAAAAAAATTAACTAAAATTTTTATTAAATTAATATTAAAAAATATATTATAAAAATTTACTTTTATTACTTAAATAATATTAAAATTTATATATTTACTTATTAAGTAATTAGTTTTATTAAGCTAAAAAAATACACTTATAAAGTTATACTAAAATAAATATTTAAAAAAAACTTTTAAAAAGCTTAGTAAAAAAGTAATTAACTTTAAATTATATATAAGTTTATATATATAAGTTTAATAAGTATAGCTTTTATATTAAATATTACGTAGTATTTACACGTATAAAAACAAGCTTTAAAATTATAAGCAATATTGTAATTAAATTTACAAATAAAGAAAAAAGAAAGTTATTTTAGCAGTACAAAGAAATTTCTTTAAATTATAAGTTGTAAGGCGCACAAGCCATTATAGCTATTAATTACAATAAGCTATAAACCGTATAAGTAGGCCACGTTTTAGCTTATAAGCTATAAACCCGTAATTACCCCCCTTTTAAAAAAAAAACTTAGTTGTAAGTTAAACTAACTACTTTTTAATAAAAAAAGGAATTACTTTAAATATTTACCAGTACTTTTTTTGTAAAGCCTTTATTTTATTAAATTAAATAACTAGTTTTTCTATATATTATATTAATTTATACTTTAGTAATACTTTATATATTACTATTATTCCGTTTTTCTTTCCTTTATATATATTTTTATTATATAACGCGCTTTCCTTCCGTTACAACCTTATTATTATTAAAGTAAAGCTTTGCAAATTAGTTTTTTATAGCTACTTTAAGCTACTCCTTTAGTTATATAAGTAGTTTAGCTATATTAAGGTTTACTTTGTAGTATTTTTATAATTTAATAACGCTATTTTTAAAGTTTTTTGCTAAATACTAATTATTATCTGGGTTTTAATTGTACTAATTTACTTAATATATTAACTTATTATATTATATATAAAAAGCTTTTACTTTTTTTATTATAAATTCCTTTTTTCCTTATACTTTTTTACTTTTTAAATTATTAGCTTTTTATTTTAATAAAAAATTACTAAAATATTTATATAAACGGTTTATATAATAATAGTTAATTACTTTTTATAAAAATAATATATTAAATATAAAAGTATTACTATTATAGCTTATAATTTAAAATTATTATTATATTATAAAGAAGTTAAGTTTATTAAATAATTAGTTAGTTTTTTATAATTATTGCTTTTTAAAAATAAATATAAAATTACTAATATTAAAATTAAAGTTATATTAAGTTTTATTTATTTACTTAGTTATATAGTTTTATATTTAAATTAAATACTTTTTAACTTTATTTATAAAGTAGGTAATTTTTTATATATGTTTTTAAGCTGTAATATACAACTTTTTTTTTTTAAATTAATAGGTTTTTCTACTTTAATTTTATGTTTATTATATAGTTTTCCTAATTAAAATAAAAAAGTATAAGGAATTTTATTTTTACTTAATAAAAGGAAAAGCTTGTAAATTTATATATAAGCGCAGCTTAAATATAGTTTATTACAAAAACTTTTTTTAACTAATTATTTTAATAGTAGCTAATATAAAACCTAAGTTTTTAATTTAAATATTTATTTATAATTTTAACTTAGTTTATTAATTTATAATAACTTATTAAAGCTAATATATATTTTATTTTTATTAGTTTAAATAACTTATTTATAAATACTAAAATAAACTATAAGCTTTAGTTTAAAGTTATTATAATAAGTACTTTAAATATTTAAAAAAGTCTTTTATAGTATATTTTAGTAACATTTTTAATAGTAGTACTAATAACATATAAAATAGTTTAAACCTTTTTACTTAATTAGTTTATTATTATTAAAGTATTATTAAAGTTATATTTATTTTTTAATATTTATTTAAAATTTATAATAAAGTACTTTTATACTTTTTTAAATATAAATAAAAGTATTAACTTACTAAGTATTTTATTTTTAAAAACTTTTACTAGCTTGTATTTTATATAATTAAATATATAAGTATTATAATTTAGTTTTATTTTTAATTATTAATAATACTTAGTTAATAATTTATAAATTTTATACTAATTAAAATAAGTTATAAATATATAATTATAAGCTTTTTTAATTAAATATATTTTTAAATATAAAAAGTTTAATACTATTAGCTAATTATAATATATAATTAAATTATTTTTTAATTATTATTTATTATTATTTAAAGTTATTTTATTTTAATAAATTTGTATTTTAAAATGCGTTTAATTTTTGTATAATACTTTATTAATTAATTAAAATATACTTATTACCTTTATTTTTTTTTAAGTTAGTTTTAATAATACTATTATTTATAATAAAATAAAGCTTTTATATACTTAAAAAAAAACTTATATTTTACTATTTATAAATTAAAAAAAAGTTAAGTATTATTAAGCTTTTTTTTTAGCTTTTTAAATAATTAAGTTTTTTTACTTTTAAAATAAAATATTAATTAAAACATTTTTTATTTTTAATTAATAAGTAATTAAAAAGTTATATTTAGAAAATAACGTAGTTTATTTTACTTACTATAAATTAAAGTATTACTTTTAACTAAAGTATTTTAAAGCTTAGTAATTTATAATTATTAAAAAAGGTTTTTTATAATAATTTATTAATTTAGGTTTTTATTTTTTTAATATTAGTATTATTACTAAAGTTTTTTTATCCGGTATTTTATAATTAAGTTTAGCGTTTTACAGGGGTTTAAAAAAGTAAGCCACTAAGTACTATTTTATATTATATAGCTATAAAAATACTTTTACTACTATTTTATTAAACGCATTTATTTTAATATATATTAGTAAAAAATTATTATAGTATTTAAAAATAAAAGCTTTTACTTGTTTTTCTTTTAACTTTTAAAAAGCTTTATTATAGTTATTTATTTATTTAAAAAGTATTCCTTTTTTAGTAAAGCAATTCAAAAGTATTACAACTTACTTATATTTTAATATAAACTTTTAATAAAAATTATAAAACTTTAAAAAAAACTATATACTTTTTATTATTATAAAGGCTTTTTAGTATTTTATTATATTAGTTTTAACTAAATTTACTTATATTTTATTAGTTTTAATTATATAACTTAAAAATTTTATTTTAATTATATAAAACTTAAACTTCTTTAAATTTACTTATAAATTAGTACTTTTTAGTTATTTAAATATTATTTAAATATACTTTTTATAATTTTTTAAATTATTAAAATAAATTAAAATATTATTTATATATATATTACAAAAGTTATTTAAATAATTAAATAATATATTATTAATATAGTATTAAAAAATAGTAAATTTATTAGTTAATTTAAATAATAATACTTTATAGCAGTAAAAACTATATTGCGTTTAAAAAGTAATAAAGTTTTTATTTTCTAACTATATTTTAATTTAATAAAATACTTATTATACGTTAATTTTAATAAAAATTTTTACTTTTAATATTTTAAATAAAGTTTTTTTAATTAAAAGTAAAAAGTATTAATTTTTTTTAATTAAATTATTAAGCTTTTTATAATTTATATAAAAATGAAATTTTTTATATAGCTTTTTTATAAATAGTATAAATAAAGTAAATAAAGTATTACTAAGCTTAATAAATCTTTTACGTAACTAATTTACTAAGTATTCTTGTATTGTTTTTAATTTATTTAGTAATATTTTATAAAATAAATTATAATTAAAGTTATTAAGGCTTTTATTTAGTAGAAACTTTATATAGTAATTTACTTTAAGTTAATATAATAGCAATATATTAGAATTAACTTTATTAAAAATACAAAAAAGTTTATAATAATTTTTTAATACTACTTTTAATACTTTTTATTTAAAGTTATTTTTTTTCCTATTTAAAAATCTTTTATTTTTAATATACTTATTAATTTATTAAAAATAAATAGTTTATACTTAATTATATATTTTTTTTTAATTTACTAAACTATTAAATATTATAGTACTAATATTTATTATTTTTATTAAAAGTTATTTTTAATACTATTTAATACTATTATACCTTATATAATATAATTTTATTATATTAGTTTATTAGCTTATTAATATATTATTATTTAGTTTTAGCTTAGTATAAGGTTGTAAAGAAAAAATAAACTCAATTTTATTAAAAGCTTATTTTATTTTTTTTAGTTTTTTTTAAATAAAGTTTCCTTTTTTTATAATAGTTACTTTTTTAAATACTTACTAGGTTTATTTAGCTATACACTTTTATTATTCTCGTTTAGCCTTTTTTTAAGCTATTTAAGCATTTTTTTTTATAATATTTACTTAGTATTTAAAGTATTTTAACTAAGTATTAGCTTTATTTATAGCTAATTAGTAACCCTTATTATAATTAAGTAGTATACTAAATAAAAACAATAATTATTACTTTTTATAATTTAATATAACGTTATACTATTTAAATTATAGTTTTTTTAAAATTATTTTATATTATATATTAAGTATAAAAATAAATATATATAAAAAAGTACAACTATAAACTTTTAAAGTTAATAATAATACTTTTATAATATTTTAGTTATTTTTTCTATTATAACCCGTTATATTTCGAAGTATAAATATATTAATAATTAAAAGGTTTATAATATTAATAACTTGTATTACAAAAGTATTATTTATATATATATATATATTTACTTTTATATTTTTAAAAGTATTATTAATAATTAATAATAATTTATTACTATTTATAATATATATATATAAAAGAAATTTTCTTTTAAAAAAATTATTTATTAAGTTTATATTTTTACTTTTTATACTTTTTAGAAATACACTTTTTAAAATAAAAGTTACTTTTTTTAAAGTTACTTTTTTTTTAGTTTTATTATCTTTTTTTATTCTTTTATTTCAACTATAATAATAAAGGCTTTTTAGCTAAACTAAGTAATTATAATATTTATATAAGCTTTTTAATTATTATTATTTTTTTAAAAACAGTTTTTTACTATATAGTTTTACTGCTTATAAATAAAGTACTTGTTTTTTAAAACAAGCTTTTATATTTTTTTTTAGTTAAATTTATATTTAAAAGTTTTAAAAGCTTTTTTAATAATAGTAGTAAAAAAAAGATTATAAATTTAAGTTTTATTTATAGTAATAAGTATTACTAGTTTAGTATTCTGCTTTTCTTTTGTTTTTTTAGTTATAAATTACTTTTAATTACTTAAATATAAGTAATAAGCAATTTAAATATAATATTATACAAACTTATTAAAAAATACGTTAAATTTAAAGTATTTAAAAATAATACTATTATTTAGTTAAATAAACAGCTTATTTTTAAATTCTTTTTTCTACTTATTTTTAGCAAGTTACATTTTATTAACTAAATAAACAAAGTTATTTTTAAAGTTTACAAACTTATTTAATAAGTTAAGCATTAATAAAGCTTAATATTCCACTTTAGCTTTATTTTTAGTATTTATATTATAATAACTAGTTTATAAGTACTTTATTAAAGCTATTAAAGTAGTTAACTAGTTTAAATAAGTATTAGCTAAGTAAAGTAATAAGTTTTTAGCAGCTTTATTTACTAAGTAATATTTAATATTAATTATAATAACAAAATTATTAGTAAACTAATTTGTATTATTTTTTATATAATTATTTATATTATAAAACTAAACTTTAAAAAATATTTTATTTAAGTCCTTTTTGTTATAAAAAGTAATTACTTTTATTTTACTAAACTTTTAAGTTCTTTTTTTAATACAAGTATTACTAAGTATTTTACTTTTTTATTAAGCTAATAAGTTTATTATTTATTAATTTGCTTTATTTACTTATTTTTAAAAACAATTTTAAAAGTTAGTTATAAAAATTAGGTTATTAGCTAACTACTTTAAACATTTGTAATTAATAAGGTTTTTTATAGCTAGTATTACATTTTAAAGTACTATAGTTTTTATTATAGCTTTAGCAGTTTTTAGCTCCGCTTTAGCTTTATAATAAAGTTTTAATTTTTATATTGTTAATTATTAGATTTCTATTATAGCTATTTTTAAAAGCTTATAATAGCTTATAATTTATTAATATTAAGTTAAAAAAGCTATAATATATATATAAACTTCTTTATACACAATAATAAAGTTTTTTAAAAATTAACTTTTAAAGCTTTATTAGTTTATTAAGCTATAAAACTAAAGTATTGCTATTTTAGCTTCTTTAAAAAAAAAAGTAAAAAAAAATTAATACATTTTTACTTTTAAAAGCTGTTAAAATAAAGTTGCTTATTAATTTTTAATTCTTATTATAAAAAGCTTAAATATTATTATTATATTAATTTTCAAAAAAACTAAACTAGAATATTATTTAGTTAAACTTAATATTTAGCTTATAAAAAATAGCTTATTACTTTTAGTTACTTTTGTTATTATTATTACTTATAATAATTATAATAATATATTTTTTAAAAAACTAAATATAAAAAGTTTTTATTAGCTTAACTTATAAGTAAATTTAAAGGGTTTTATTACTTTATAATAATATAATTATAAATTTTAGTACTTTATTTAATATAATACAAACTTCTTTTTTAAATTATTTTCTTTTAGTAATAAGTTTAACTTTATATTAAGTTTTAAAAAACTTACTTTTTTTACTTTTTTTTTTAAAGTTAGTTATTATATTAAATATTAAGTTTATAAAAAATATTTTAAAAGCAGTTTTAATACTTTAAATAAGGAAATTTATAAATTGTTACATAGTATTTACATATGTAAAAACAAGCTTTAAAATTATAAGTAGTATTATAATTAAATTTATAAATAAAGAAAAAAGAAAGCTATTTTAGCAATACAAGGAGATTTTTTTAAGTTGTAAGTTGTAAGGCGCACGAGCTACTGTAGCTATTAATTACGATGGGCTATAAACCGTATAAGTGGGCCACGTTTTAGTTTATAAGCTATAAACCCGTAACTTTAAATATAAAGCTTAATTAGTAATTTAAAGTAATTAATAATTTAACTAAAGTAAAAAAAATGCTTATATAAGTATATTAGCCGGACGATTTTTTTATATACTAATAATTATTACTATAAAGTTTAATTTAAAATTGAAATAATATAATATTAGTAATATATTTATTAATATTAAATTTACTAAAATATATATATATATATATTTTTAAAGTATTAAAAGTTAAATATAATAATTAAACTATTATAAACTTTATATAAACTTTAAAAATCTTTTTTACTATAATAAAAAAAGCTTTTTAATATACTATAAAAAATTAGTTTAAAACTTATTTTTTATAAACTATATTATTTTTTAAAAAGTAATATATTATTATTCGTTTATATAAATAATATAATACTTATTTATTATAAAATATACAAATTTATAGTATAATAAATAATTACTAAGCTAAAAATTAAATATAACTTTATAAAAAGTTATAAGTTTTAATAGTTTTTTAGTATTAAAGTAATTTAAAACTAAAAAAAAAGCTTATTATAGTTATTTTAAGTATTTTATATTAAAAAAATTACTAAGCTTAAAAATATACTAAATATTATATATATTAATATACTAATAAAGAATATTAAGTTACTTTTATATAAAAGTATAGCTTTTATATATAATATATTTAAATATTAATAGAAAACCAGTTTAATTTTATATATTATTATTATTACATATTTAAATATTATATTTATAATATTAAAGCTAGCTTATTTTAATTATAACTTTTTATTTAAGTATTACTATATAGTAAATTAAATATTATTTTATTTACTATTAATTTAGTATTACACTTTATAATTTAAAAATAAAAATAACGTACCACACGGGTCAGCTGCGTATACGGGTTAGCTACGCACTTTTTTAGACTTTTGTACGCAGAATTAAAATAACTTAACTATAATATAAAAAATTAATTTATATTATTCAAATTCGTTTTTACTAAATATTTCTACTTTGTTTTAATATATACGCGTATTATGTTCGGGTTTACCGTAAATTCTATAGCATTTTTTTTATATAATACTACTTTTTATATAATAACTATTTACTTATACTTCTTTAATTATTTATTTTTTAATAGCTTTTTTAGCTTTTTAATTTTAACTTTTTTATATAGTAAATAATTTTCTAACTTATAAACGTTTATTTTTTATATAGTAATATTAACTTAATTTATAGTTTGTTTTATAAAGCTTAGCTACTTTAGTTTATAGTAGTATAACTTAGTGCTTTAATATACTTATTTTTTTTATAATTAAATTAATTATACTTAAAATAATTATTAAAAAGCTATTTTAATACTATATAACTTTATTTTTAATAAACTAGGCTTATTATTTAGTGTTTTTTTTATTATATAAGGTTTTTAACTTTTAATTACTAAGTTTTATATAAAGCTTATAAAATAATCCTAATAGTGTTTTAATAGGTTTTTTTATTATAAATTAAGAAATAATATATTTTAAGTTATATAGAATAAAGTTAGTACTTTTAAACCCTTTTTAAATATTGCTTTTAATTATTAAAACTTTAAATATTTAGTAAAATATATTAAAAAAACTAATTTTATTAATATATATAATACTTAATTATATAAGTTTATTAATTGCTTTACTATATACTTGTTTTAAAAAGCTAAAATAACTAATATTAAAAGGCTAAAGCTTATATAATAAATATATAAGTATATAAAGTGTAATAATTTTGTAATTTTTAATATAAGTTTTAAAATTAATTAAGTAATAGCTTTTATAATTATTTAAAATTAAAAGTAGTAAATGCTTTTTATATAATAAATTATATATTAATTAAAATGTTTTATTTAATTTAAACTTTTTTTATTTATAGTTTAGCTATTAATTATAATAGTAATTTTTTATTTATATAGTAAGTTAGTATTAAAATACTAAAATAATAAATAAATAAGCCTTACTAAAATAATATATAGTAGTATTATATATTTATATAAAGAAATAGCTTAAATAACTATTAATTATTTTTAATTACTTTATTATATAAATTTTAGTTTTTTATATTAGTTAAATAATGTAATAACTATTTCGGATAATATTTTGCTTATTATAAAACTTATTTTATTAAAGTTATAAATATTTTTTTTTAAAATACTATAAATAATAATTATATTTTATATAAAAGTAAATTATATTTAATATATATTAGAATTTTTATATAAAACTCTTTAGTAATTAATTTAATAATTAAAGTATATATAAATATTAGGTTATTATTATATAAAAATTAAAGTTTAATTAATACTAACTAAAGATGCGTTATATATATATAATAATAAATTAGCTATATTTTTAATATTAATTAATTTTAATAAAAATACTTATATATTTAAGTTAAAAATATATTATATAATTAATTCCTTTTTATATTTTGTTAATTAGTATAAAAATAAGCGTATTGTATTTTGTAATATAATTTTATAGTATTATATATAAAGGGTAAATTTAGAAACATTATATATTTTTGCAGTACTTTGAACAGAAAGTTTTTAGTTTTGCTATAAAGCTTGTAATATAAGCTGTATATTATTTTCTTTATATAAGTTAAATATATTTAGTTGTTAAGAAATGTAAAAAAAATAAAAGTGCGTATAAAAATCTAAGTTAATGCGTAGCTAACCCGTGTACGCAGCTAACCCGTGTGGTACGTTAACTTTATAATAATAAGTAATACTTTATTTATAAATAATAATATAAACTAAAAAAACTTATAAATATATATAATAAAGCTTTTTAAAAGGATTATAAAGTAATAAGCTAATAAGTAAAATATAGTTACTATATTTACTATTAAAGCTAAACTATTAACTTTAATACAAATAGTAAAAAAAGCTATATATATTAACTATTTAATTAATAAACTTAGTATTAACTTATATACTTAATATATAAAAATATAATATAATAATTAATAAATTATAAAACTTATTATTAAAAAAATAGTAATATTATATATTAAAGTATAATATATAAATATTTATAATTATTAGCTATATTAAAAAGTAAATAATAGCTTTTTAATAATTAAATATATTTTTATTAATAATATAATTATTAATAAGCTTATTAATATACTATTTATTTAAAAGTAAAATACTTTTTTAATTTAATTAAAAGTATATTTAATATATAACTTATTAGCTTAATATATAAATAATATACTTATTATAAATAAGTTTAAAAACTAATTATTTAATAATAAATTAAAAAAATAATTATTTATTAATTAAATACTCTTTATTTATAATACTTTATAAAAAGTATATTAGTTATATATATAAAGTTTAAAGTTATTAAAACAAAAGTTTAAATATAAATTATTTATTTAAACTTTTAAACTTTTAATAGCTTTTAATTAAATTATATACTTAAAAACTAAACTATTTTTAAATAAAACTAAGTATTATATTAGTTTAACTAAAGCTTAAATACTAAATTTATTTTACTTTTTTTATTTTTATTTTTATTTTTATTTTTATTTTTTTTTACTAAATTTTTTTTTTAGTAACTAAATACTATAGTTTTAATTTCCTTTTTATATATGAAAAGGAATTTAAAACAAATAGTATATAAAATGTATAAATATAAAACTAAAGTATTATTAATAATTATTATAATAAAAATATAAGCTAATTAATAAAAAATATAAAAATTATATATATATAAAAGTTAATATTAATAATAAACTTATTTATTAAATATTTATAAGTTTTTATATATATATTTAAAAATATAAGTTTAATACTACTTACTTTTATTAATAATCTTTTAATAAACGTTTAAAAAGCAACTTTTAATAATACTTTTTAAATATTAAATATATAACGTATATTAAACTTAGTTTAATATAACTAAGCATTAGTAATACTAATAAAGTATATATTTTTAATTAAAAAACGTAGTAAAAAAAAAAACTGTACTACAAGTAACAAAAAGCAAGTATATTAAAATAAAAACTAGTATTACTATAACTAACTATTTATTCAAAATATAAATATATATAAGCATAATAAGTAAAACAAATAATATACTTACTATATAAAATATAAAGCTAATAATACTAGCATTTAATTAGTAGTAAAAAAAAATACATAGCTTATTAAAAATAAAAGTAGTATTAAATACAGCTTTACTTATATACTTTTATTAAAAATATATAATAAAGCTAGCTACTTATTATTTTATTTAAGTAATAGCTTTATTATTATTATTATTATTATTTTTTTTTTTCTTTTTCCTTTTTAATTTTCTAGTAAATTATACTAAAGCTTTTATTTCCTAAAAAAAAATTAGCAACAATATAAAAGGGGTTAATTATAAAAGCAAAAGTAAAAATATAAAAAACAATTAAAGTAGCAAAAATAAAACTGTAAAAAGCAGCTAAAAAAAATATATAATATAAAGTACTAATATATAAAAGTTAGTTACTACTAAAGCAAAAGCTTATTAACTTATTAAAAAACAAGTTTTTATATTTATAAAAATATATATATTAATAAATTATATACTAATTAATATAAATAATATATATAATATAAGTAGTAAAATAAGCTTTAAAAGCAATAATATAGTAAAAATCTATTTTATTTTATTTTATAAATAGTTAATTAAAAAGTTAAATATTTATATATATAAAACTTAACTAAATTAGTATATATATAATAAAAAATTAAAAAAATATATATATAATTACTTAAAACTACTAATAATTAATAAAAAGTAAGTATAAAACTATTTAAAAATACGTATATATAAGTAATTAATTTTAAATACTTATGATAAATAAATAATAAAGCTAAAAAAAAAAAAAAAAAAAAGTAAATAAATTAAAGCCTAATATACTTATATATATAAAGTTATAAAGTAAGTTTAAAAATTAATAATACTAGTAATATAAGTATTTAATTTACTAATTAGTAATAATATATTATAATATAATATAAAAAATATATATTATTATATTTTAAAATAAATAAAACTAATAAGTAACTATTATATATATAGTAATAAATATTAGTAATATATTATAATTAAGTAAAAAAAAACTTTATAAAAAGTAATATTAAGTATTAAAATATATTAAATATATAATATAATATAAAAATACTATAATAAATATAACTAAATATTAAATATTAGTTTTATTTATATATATTTATTAATATATAAGCACTATATATTATTATATAAAGCACTTATTATATATTATATATAAAATAATCCTATAAATAAAAGTTATTTTAAAAAAGTGTATTAAATTTATAATAGCTAGCAAGCTTTGTAAATATAGCTTTATAAAATATAAACTTATATATATATATTTACTATATATAGTACTTTATTCTATATAAGAATAAGCATTATTAAAGTGGAAAATCCTTAACTAATATAAAAAGGAGAACAAAAATCAATACATATATAGTTGAAACAATTGCAATAAAACAGTAAATCCAACAATTACATTAGAGTTAACGTTCGAAAAAAGCAGAAAGTTGGAAAGTTTAAGTGTTTTTAAGTAAATAAGTTATAATGCTTATTTTTCTCTAAAAACTAAATAGTTTTACAAATTGCGGTTTTTAATACTTATAATAAAGTTTGCTTTTTATAAAAAATAATTATTAATATTATTAAATATTATAATATTTATATTTAATATATTATAAAGCATTTTATATTACTTTATTAAACTTAGTTATTAGTAAAGTATAAAAAGTCTTAATAAGACTTTTAATTATTCAATTTACTATTTTATTATAATTACTTTAATTATATATATATTAATTTTTGTTATTTTTTTTATATTAATTAAAGATTTTCTATTTTAGTAGCGCTTATTTTTATATAAAATAAAATACTATATATAATAAATATATATATATAAGTTTATATTTTACAAAGCTGTATTTACAAAGCTTATTAGTTATTATAAATCTAATAATTAAACTTTAAAAAGTACTTTATTTAAGTTTTTTTTATTATAAAAAGTAGTTATTTTTACTTTATTAAACTTTTAAGTTTTTTTTTTAATATAAGTACTATTAAATATTTTGCTTTTTTATTAAACTAATAAGTTTATTACTTATTAATTTACTTTATTTATTTATTTTTAAAAATAATTTTAAAAGTTAATTTTAAAAATTAAATTATTAGTTAATTACTTTAAATTTTTATAATTAATAAGGTTTTTTATAGCTAATATTATATTTTAAAGTACTATAGTTTTTATTACAGCTTTAATAATTTTTAGCTTTATTTTAGCTTTATAATAAAGTTTTAATTTTTATATTATTAGTTACTAAATTTTTATTATAACTATTTTTAAAAACTTATAATAATTTATAACTTATTAATACTAAATTAAAAAAACTATAGTATATATATAAACTTCTTTATATGTAATAATAAGGTTTTTTAAAAATTAACTTTTAAAGCTTTATTAGTTTATTAAACTATAAAACTAAAGTATTATTACTTTAGCTTTTTTAAAAAAAAAAAGTAAAAAAAAATAATGTATTTTTGTTTTTAAAAGCTATTAAAGCAAAGTTACTTATTAGTTTTTAGTTCTTATTATAAAAAACTTAAATATTATTATTATATTAGTTTTTAAAAAAACTAAATTAAAATATTATTTAGTTAAACTTAATACTTAGTTTATAAAAGAAAGCTTATTATTTTTCATTACTTTTATTATTATTATTATTTATAGTAACTATAATAATATATTTTTTAAAAAACTAAATATAAAAAGTTTTTATTAGTTTAACTTATAAGTAAATTTAAAAGGTTTTATTACTTTGTAATAATATAACTATAAATTCTAATATTTTATTTAATATAATACAAACTTTTTTTTTTAAATTGTTTTCTTTTAGTAATAAGGTTAACTTTATATTAAGTTTTAAAAAACTCGCTTTTTTTACTTTTTTTTTTAAGGTTAGCTATTATATTAAATATTAAGTTTATAAAAAATATTTTAAAAGTAGTTTTAAAACTTTAAATAAAGTAATTTGTAAATTATTATATAGTATTTACATATATAAAAACAAGCTTTAAAGTTATAAGTAGTATTACAATTAAATTTATAAATAAAAAAGAAAAAAAGCTATTTTAGTAGTATAAAGAGATTTTTTTAAGTTGTAAGTTGTAAAGCGCATAAGTTATTATAGTTATCGATTACAATAAGTTATAAACCGTATAAGTAAGCTACGTTTTAACTTATAAGCTATAAACCCGTAATTAATATTAAACTTATATTATAAAAAAAACTTTTTTTATTAAATTAAATATTTAATTAAAATTTAAAATAATTAAACTTATTTTTTTAAATAATAATAAAGTTATTTTAATTTTAAATATTATAAAAGTTAAAAAAATACTTTTTATTAATATAAAATACTTTTTTTTAATATAAATTTTAAAAATACTTATAATTATATTTAAAATTAAATAATAATTAAATTTTATTAAAACTAAACTTTATAATTATTTATTAAGCTTTTTTATAAAAAATTTAAATTTTATTAATTTAATTATAAAAATTATATAAAAGTTAATATATAAAAATAGTTTGTTATATTAAAAAAATATAAAGTTTTATAAAACTAATTATATATTAAATAAATATTAGAAGAAATAATAATAATTATAATATAAAAAATATTTTATTATAAATAAAATAAATTATTTAATAAAAAAAATATAAATATATTTAAAATAATATAATATTTATAATAAATTTAAATATAATATATAAATTTATTAAATAAAAATAAAAACTTTTAATAAAAATAATTATAATTAATTTATTTAAGTTTATATATAAAATATATAAAAAAATACTTTATTAATTTAAATATATTAACAATTTAAAAATAATATTATATAATATTTTATATATTTAATATTTTTATTTTATTTTTATTTTTATTAAAAAATATTAATTATTTAAAAGTATATTTTAATAATATAAAAAAATTATTATATAAAAAAATAAAAATACTTTTTTTTCTATATAATAATAAAATTACTTATTTTTTAATATTAGTTTATATAAAGTAAAAAATTATTTTATTAAAATTAAATTATAATAATTATATAAAATTAAATAATTAATTTTTAAAAAAATTTAACAGTGTTACAATAAAAAGTATAACAAGTTAAATATAATAGTAGTTCTAATATATTATTATAATAAAAGAAAAACACGATTAAAGCTTAAAAAAAAGGTGAAAAAAATACGATTTATATACGAAATATATACTTTTTATAAGTAGTAATTATAATAATTATTTTTTTTTTTTTTAAAAATTGGTTTTTAATTTTTGTTTTTAATTAAATTTTGCGTTTTTAATTAATTTAATTAATAAAATAAATTATATGTTTTATTATACTTATAATAATAAATAATTAGCTTATATAAATATTTATTTATTATATAATATTATTATAGTAATTTATTTATAAGCGGTAAGCAGTTTTGCCGTACTTTTAATTATAAATAATAGATTTTTTAAAATGTATATTTATATTTTCCTTTTTTTCTTTTTAAGTATTACTAAGTTTTTTTTGCAGTTTTTTACATTTTTACCAAGTTTTTATTTATTATTAATTTACTTGCGTTTTACGCATTATTTATTATTTTTTTACCTTTTATTCGTTTTATTTTTATTATTATAATTAATATTAATTCTATTAGTAATAATTTTAATAAGCGTTGCGCTACTTAAAATTAGTACTACTATTAATACAACTTTAAAAAACAGTTTATAAAAACTTGTAATAAAAAGTATAACTAATATAAAAATGCTAAACATATTATAAATTTGCTAACTTATTATTTATATTATAACTAAGTTTATAAAACGTTTTAGCTTTAAATAAGCAAGCTTTTTAAAATTGTATATTTAATTAAAATAGCTTCCTTTTTTTTCTATATTAAGTGTTATTATAATTATAATATTTATAAGTTTATAAAAAATTTTATATTTATTTTACTATTATATTTTTATTTATTACTAATTAGTAAGTTTTTATTATAATAGTATTTAAAGCTTTGTATTTTTAAAAGTTAATAAATAAATTTGTTATTAATTTATTTTAACTAATTTGAAAAGATTTTTATAATTTTGCTTTTGCTTTATATTACAAATATAAATAGTTGCCGAACTTAGTGTATTTCGGAGAATAAATGTATTTTTTTTATTAAAGCGCAGTAATAATTTTTAAAAGCTTTTTTAAAAATATTATTAATATATTGCATTACTTTTAAGCTTATTAAAAAAGTTATAAAAATAAAAGTTAGTATTTTTATTTTTTAATTATTTTTAATACGCTATTATAATTAAAATTTATATAAAAAAATAAAGTTTATTATAAAAATTTAGTTTTTACTTATTATTGCTTTGTTTAATAAGTAATTCTTTTTTTACTACTAATATTATTAATATTCCTATTTTTTTTTTAATATTTAATTTTAATATAATAAAATAATAATATTATAGTTTTATATAAATATAAAACTATATTATACTTTAAATATTTTAATAGTAGTTTTTTTATATAGTTTATTACTATATTATTTTTCTTTAATAACTATAATACAGTTAATTAGGTTTATTATAATTATATTTATAATTATATAATAAAAAAAAACATTTTTAATGTTAAATAAAAGGTTTTTTAAAAGGGGTGTATATATAGTTTAATAGTAAAACGTAAATTTATTTAAATTTAAAAATATAAGTTTAATTTTTATTATATATTAAAAATAAAAAGTTTAAAAAAAATAATTAATAATTATATATATATAAGTAATATACTTGCTTTTTTAAAGTAAATAATGTAGTATTATTTTGCTTTTATATTAGTACTATAGTATTAGTTTTTTATTTATGTTTTTTTAATTAAAATATAAATAATAAAATTAATTAAATATATAATATTATTTAGAAAATATAACTAGTAATAATATAAGTGAATTTAAAAGTAAAAAAACAATAAAAAATATATATAATTTATAACTATAATAAGTAAGTAAAGTAATAATATATATAATTAATAAGTAATTATTTTAATTATAATGTATTATAATTTTAAATATGTTTTGTTTATAATATATAATATATATAAAGTGATTCAAAGTACTACTTAAAACACTTAAGTTATTTATATATAAAAATAGCTTATAATATAAAGTAAATTAAATAATTATATATAAATTTAAATATAAAACTATTAAATTAAATATATATTTAAAAATAATAAACTAGAATTTACTTTTAAACTTAAATATAATATAAGTATATTACTTTTTTATTAAAATATTTTTAATACACTTTTACTTATATTTTGTAAAACGTTTTTTAAAAGTATTAATTGTTTTATTAGCTAAAATATTAATAATTAATATTTATTAATTATATTTAATTAGCTAGCTTTTTTACTTTATTTTATAGTAGAAATCTTTTTAAAAAACCTTTTTTCCTACTATATTTTTAATTTCCTATTTTTTAAAAAGGTTTTTAAGTACTAATATAAATAATAAGTGTTTTAATTTAACGTTTTAAAGTTTTAATAGTTATACTAAAAAAATATTATATATTTAACTATATTTTGCTAAAAATACAAAGCAATACGTTTATAAACTCATTTTATTTAAAATTTAAAAAGGTTTAATAAACTTAAAAGCTAATTTATAGTTTTTAAATTTAAGGTTTTTAGTAAAAAAAGCTACTATTTGTTTTATTTTAAAAGTTATAAAAATATATTTAAAGTTATAATATTTTATATACAATTTAGTTATTTTTTGTTATTGTTTTGTTAAATTTGTAGTAGTTAACAAGCTTTGCAAATGCAGCTTTATAAAGCGTAAACCTATATATATATATTTACTATATATAGCGCTTTATTTTATATAAAAATAAGCATTACTAAAATAGAAAATCTTTAATTAATATAAAAAAAATAACAAAAATTAATATATATATAGTTAAAGTAATTATAATAAAATAGTAAATCTAATAATTAAAAGTCTTATTAATATTTCTTATACTTTATTAATAATTAAGTTTAATAAAGTAATATAAAATACTTTATAATATATTAAATATAAATACTATAATGTTTAATAATACTAATAATTAGTTTTTATAAGAAATAAACTTTATTATAAATATTAAAAGCTGTAATTTATAAGACTATTTGGTCCTCGAAGAAAAATAAGTACTATAGCTTATTTATTTAAAAACGCTTAAACTTTTTAACTTTTTACTCTTTTTAAATATTAACCTTAATATAATCACTATATTATACTACTTTTTAAAGCTTTAATAAAAGTTTTTTAAGTTTAAATAATATTATAATATTACTTTTAAATAATATACTATATATAAAGCTAAAATAACTAAGTTTATTAAATAAATATATAAAATAATATATAAAAATTATTAATTAAGCTATATAAACTTTTATTAAATAATTAATTAATAATTTAATAACTTTTATAAGTTTAAAAAAGTAGTATATTAAATATTTAAGTATAAATATAAATAAAAATACTAATAGTATATTAATTAAGTATTTATTTAATTTATTAAAAATTTTAATAAATAAACGAATTAATAGTTTAATAAAATTACTAAAGTAAATACTGTTGGATTTGTAGTGGCCAGCGAGCCTTACAAATACAGTTTTATAAAACGCAAACCTATATATATATATTTACTACGTGTAGCGCTTTATCCTATATAAGGATAAGCGTTACTAAAGTAGAAAATCCTTAACTAATATAAAAAAAAGAATAAAAATTAATATATATACAGTTAAAGTAATTATAATAAAATAATAAATCTAATAATTAAAAGTTTTATTAATACTTTTTATACTTTATTAATAATTAAACTTAATAAAGTAATATAAAACGCTTTATAATATATTAAATATAAATAATATAATGTTTAATAATACTAATAATTACCTTTTATAGGAAGTAAACTTTATTACAAATATTAAAAGCTGCGATTTGTAAAACTATTTAATCCCTGGAAAAGAATAAGTACTATAGCCTATTTGCTTAAAAACGCTTAAACTTTCTAACCTTTTACTCCTTTTAAATATTAACCCTAATATAATTATTATATTGTACTTTTTTTTAAAGCTTTAATAAAAGTTCTTTAAACTTAAACAATACTATAATACTACTTTTAAGCAATATATTACATATAAAGCTAAAATAACTAAATTTACTAAATAAATATATAAAATAGTATATAAAAGTTACTAATTAAGCTATATAAACCCTTATTAAATAATTAACTAATAATTTAATAACTTTTATAAGCTTAAAAAAGTAGTATATTAAGTATTAAAGTATAAATATAAATAAAAATACTAATAATTTATTAATTAAGTATTTATTTAACTTATTAAAAATTTTAGTAAATAAACGGATTAATAGCTTAATAAAGTTACTAAAGCAAATATTAAAAGTTTTAATATTAGTAAGCTATTTAAACTTCTAATTAATTTTAAATAAGCTTTATAAAATATTAGCCTTATTTAAATTACTGCTTTTTAAACTATATATAATATAGCTATATAAAATAATAAACTTATATTTTTTAAAATTACTTTTAAACTTTAATAAAAAGCTATAATAAAAGTAGTAATATAAATAATAAACTAATTTATTTAAAGTAATGCTTTTACTACGTTTAATAAAGCTAAATCTAATAGTTATTAAAATAATTTTAATAGCTTATATAATAAAAAGCAACTATAACTTACTTAAAATAAATAATAATAATTTAATAAAAAAAAGGGCTTAAATTAGTATAAAAAATAATAAAGCTTTAAAAATAAAAGTTAAAGTCCTTAAAATAAAAGCTTAAAAAACACTTTATAAAAGCGCTTTTATATAAATACTTAAATTAAAGCTAAAACTAAAAACCTTAATACTATTAATTATATAGTTTATTATAACTAATACTAAGTATTACAATATTAGCTAATTTTTTTAAAACTTGCCTTTAATAACTAAGTTTTTTATTATAGATTTACTAAAGTAACTAAAACTTAAATAAATATTAAAAAAAGTATATAAAAAGCTGTTAAATAAGCTTAAAAATAGTTTATAAATTAATTTTAAAAAAAAAAAGTATATTTTTAAGTAACTAAAATTACTAAAGTTAAAAAATAATTAATAAAGCTTTTTATTACTTATATTTAAAGCTTTTTTATTATAGTTAAATAGCTTTTTAAAATATACCTTTTATAAAACTATATTATAGTTAATTTAAGCTTTAATATTTATATTTTTAATAATAACGTACTACACGGGTCAGCTGCGCACACGGGTTAGCTACGCATTAACTTAGATTTTTGTACGCACTTTTATTTTTTTTACATTTCTTAATAATTAAATATGTTTAACTCGTATAAAAAAAATAATATACAGCTTATATTATAAGCTTTACAGTAAAACTAAAAACTTTTTGTTCAAAGTACTACAAAAATATATAATATTTCTAAATCTACCCTTTATATATAATGCTATAAAATTGCATTACAAAGTATAATATACTTATTTTTATACTAATTAATAAAATATAAAAAGGAATTAATTATATAATATATTTTTAACTTAAATATATAAGTATTTTTATTAAAGTTAGTTAATATTAAAAATATAGCTAATTTATTACTATATATATATAACGTATTTCTAATTAGTATTAATTAAGCTTTAACTTTTATATAATAATAACCTAATATTTATATACGCTTTAATTATTAAATTAATTACTAAAAAGTTTTATATAAAGATTTTAATATATATTAAATATAGTTTACTTTTATATAAA